>CAUYPK010161538.1:0-31949 GCA_963574355.1 Loris lydekkerianus
ATGCAGCCTTAAAGAAAGATGGAGACTTTACCTCTTTCATGTTTACATGGATGGAACTGGAACACATTCTTCTTAGTAAAGTATCTCAAGAATGGAAGAAAAAGTATCCAATGTATTCAGCCCTACTATGAAACTAATTTATAGCTTTCATATGAAGGTTATAACCCAGTTATAACCTAAGAATATGGGAAAGGGGAAGAGGGAGGGGAGGGGGAAGCTGGGTGGAGGGAGGCTGATTGGTGGGATTACACTTATGGTGCATCTTACAAGGGTACATGTGAAACTTAGTAAATGTAGAATATAAATGTCTTAACACAATAAGAAAATGCCAGGAAGGCTACATTAACCTGTGTGATGAAAATATGTCAAATGGTCTATAAAAGCAGTGTATGGTGTCCATGATTGCATTAATGTACACAGCTATGATTATGATTTAATAATAATAAAAAAAGAATTCTCTAGAAGAAATTGTTTAAAACGCAGTGTCAGATCTGATGCGCTGGCTCACATCTGTAATCTTAGTACTCTTGGGGGCGGTGCCGGTTGCTTAGTGGATAGGGTGCCGGCCACATGCACCAAAGCTGGTGGGTTCGAACCCAGCCTGGGCCTGCTAAAACTAAAAAATAGCCAGGCATTGTGGCAGGCGCCTGTAGTCCCAGCTACTCCAGAGGCTGAGGCAAGAGAATCTCTTGAGCCCAAGAGTTTGAGGTTGCTCTGAGCTGTGAAGACACACTCTACCAAAGGCAACAAAGTGAGACGCTGTCTCAAAAATAAAAAAAAATCCTTGCATTCTTGGGAGGCTGAGGCAGGACAATTGCTTGGGCTCAGGAGTTTGAGACCAGCCTGAGCAAGAGTGAAACCCTGTCTCTACTAAAAATAGAAAAAACGTAGCTGGGTATTGTGGCGCAGCCTGTAGTCCCAGGTGTTTGGGAGACTGAGCCCTGGAGTGTGAGTTTTCTGTGAGCTATGATGACACCACCAGCACTCCAGTCTAGGGCAAAATGTCAGAGCTGAGGTGTCTCATGCCCGTAATCCTAGCACTCTGGGAGGCTGAAGCGGTGGATTGCTTAGCTCAGGAGTTTGACACCAGCAGGAGCAAGAGTGAGACACTGTCACTACTAAAAATGAAAAGCTGAGGCCAGAGGATCACTTAAGCCTAGAGTTTGAGGTCTCTGTGAGCTATAATGCCACCACACTCTACAGAGGGTGACAGAATCAGACTGTCTCAAAAAAAAAAAAAAAAAATTAAAATGCAGAGTCCTAAGTCCTATACCTCTTGCCCCCAGAGCTTTTGTTGCTATTGATTGGATACTGGGCTCAGAAACTGACACTTCAGCTCAGCTCAGTGGCACAGGCCTATGATTCCAGCAGTTTGGGAGGCCAAGGTAGGTGGATCAACTGACCTCAGGAGTTGAAGACCAGGAGACCTGCTTGAGCAACAGTTAGTCCAGGTCTCTACTAAAAATGGAAAAATTAGCCGGGTACTGTGGTGGGTACATGTAGTTTCAGCTACTCAGGAGGCTGAGGTAAGAAGATAGCTTGAGGGTCAGCACCCGTAGCACAGTGGTTACAGTGCTGGCCACATACACTGAGGCTGGCGGGTTCGAACCCAGCCTGGACCAGCTAAACAACAATGACAACTGCAAGAAAAAAATACCTGGGTGCTGTGATGGGCACCTGTAGTACCAGCTACTTGGGAGGCTGAGGCAAGAGAATGACTTAAGCCCAAGAGTTTGAGGTTGCTGTGAGCTGTGACGGTATATCACTCCACCTAGGGCGACATAGTGAGACTCTGTCTCAAAAAAAAAGAGGATCGCTTGAGCCCAAGAGTTTGATGTTGCTGTGAGCTATAATGATGCCATGGTACTTGTAGGATAATATTTAGAAATAAATATATCCTACATCAAGCACACAAAGTGAACTCAATATGAGTTTAAAATGACTTACTTTTCTTCCAGAGACTTAAGGGACCTGGACCCCCCTGGGACACACGCTGAGTTGGCTTCCCTGGAGTTAAAATTCCACAAGCCATTCTCTGAAGCTGTGCACCCCGTGAAGCCTGAGATAAAAGGGCATGCCGCCCTTCCTCAGAGATACGGCCCAAGGGTTGACGTATGTTAACAACATATTGTCAGAGGTCTATAGGTGCTCTCCTCTGAGGAAAAGACACAGTCATTACATCATACTGAGTAAACTAAGTGAATGCTTGAAGATATTCTTCCATTAACTCTGTTCCCCTGTGGCTACTTTGTTTTTTATGATTTTATTTACACACCTTCCCGGAGATTAGTCAGTGTCTAAAAGAAGATGTTTACTGCACAAGTGATTGTGTTGATGTGGTAACAGGATATTTCCTTTTTAGTTGATTTCAGATAGGTAAATTGAGGTAATGGTGAAACTAATAGATAATAGATTAAGTGTGTACATGACTAGAAAGGTATAAAATCAAATCCCTAAATAAAGATCTTTGCTACATGTCATCTCATCTTGTGTAGTCTGTTTCTTGACTTAATAATTATAGGAGCAGGTTTACACCCACGGCAAAGCTGCTGTTTGTTGGTGTCTACAGTCATGCAACAGTACTCTACCCAGGGTGACAGAGAGAGACTCTGTCTCAAAAAATAAAAATAAAGGGCAGTGCCTGTGGCTCAAAGGGGTAAGGTGCCAACCCCATATGCCGGAGGTTCAAACCCAGCCCCAGCCGAAAACTGCAAAAAAAAAAAAAAAGAAATTGAAATTTTAAGAACCATTCCAAATGAGAAACATAGCTTAACCTATTCATTTTGTCCCTTTTCTCTCTATTTTTAAAGATCTACTGCAATAGAATTTCTTCTGTCTTAAAGTCTCTCAGTTCTTTTCTTCTTGGCCACAATCTGATGCTTCATTTGCTTTAAATTTTAATGAATTCAGTCATCTGATTAATGTTTTTCAGTTTTGTAGGCTTTGGGAGTTACAGCAGTGAGCTTCTCTCTAGTGGTGGACAGAGAGACATTTTAAACCTTAACTGAGATAAGTAATATTAAGGAAAAGTTCAAAGGGGAGAAGAAATCTTGCACTGTGGAAATAAATGAAGGACAATTGAATGGGAGCAAGTAAAGTCTATTGATTCAGAACTTGCCATAGGAAGGGAGTAAGCCACCTCTACTTACCTTTTACCAGAGATCAAAGACATGCAGAAGAGTGGGAAAGATTTGTAGTAGAAAAATGAGAAGGCCTCAATAGGCCCTGATTGGAGGCTGTTGAATGAGGAAGCTTGTAGGCAGGCTAACGAGGATGGAACCTATAGTGTGATTGGTTAAGGGCATGTACATATTAGGCTCTCTCTGGTTGGTCCTCAGTTGGAAGTGGGGACAAAAATTAAGTACACTGCCAGTTATTAATCAAGTTCTACATTTTGTGCTATTTATTACAAGGGTTATTGCTTGTCCTCCTGAATTGTTGCTAGGGATAGCAGTCTTTCTTTCTGTAGGTCTGGCTTGTAGCAGGCTGGCTTCCCAGACTGGTTACTGTGGATAATGGGTTGGTTTCCTGGGAAGGTTGCCTTAGATTGTGGGTCAGAGTTTACACATAAACACACACACTTACATATGAACGATCTCCTTTGCATATTTAGTTTCTGGGCAGGTAGAGGAAAGTTTGTTCAAGACCTTGTTGCTGGAGAAAGTTGGTCTTGTTGGAGAATTGGAAGGTCAGTACGGCCAATGCACAGAGCATAGGGAGTGAGTGTGCTGGACAGGGTTGTGGGGAGTATAATGTAGGGTTATTTCACGAATCAGTGTGAGGAAGGAGAACGAACGTGAATGGGAATGGTGGTGGGAAATGAGGAAATAAAACACACAAGAGACAAGAATGGGATCAGAAGGACTGGAGCAGCTAAGACTGCAGCCAGCACTGAACCATGGAAACAGCTTTATTTTTATTTATTTTATTATTATTATTTTTTTAGAGACAGAGTCTCACTTTGTCACCCTTGGTAGAGTGCTGTGGTGTCACAGCTCACAGCAACCTCCAACTCTTGGACTTAAGTGATTCTCTTGTCTCAGCCTCCCAAGTAGTTGGGACTACAGGTGCCCACCACGATGCCTGGCTATTTTTTGTTGCAGTTTGGCTGGGGGTGGGATGGGGTGGTGGTGGTAGTTTGAACCCGCCACCCTCAGTATATGGGGCTGGCGCCCTACTCACTGAGCCACAGGTGCCGCCCGTGAAACAGCTTTATTATATGGTATCTAAACAAGGTCACTTATCTTAACAAAGTTGCTTACCAGAGGGAAATTAGGTGAAGGAATATTTTTATCTGTACAAGATTTTACCAGGTAGAAAAAGAGGGGAAGTTACTGGATAAGCAAAAAAAACTTTATCAAAAACAAATTTCTTTCTTTGACTTGATTCTAGCACATGGGGTAAAGATTAACTTTAGGGAGGAAAAGCTACATGCTTTCCAGCAAAAGATAAAAGGGAAAGTATGCAGGGGCTATGTGACTTCTGGCCAAAAAGAATGTTGTTCTAGGAGGAGAATCAACTGGGGGTCATTCCCTGAACATCTCCCAGGCTGTGGGGGCCTTGCCACACCTCATAGCCCACATTCCACAGGTATAAGGCAGAAAAGGAAGGTTGAGAGAGCTTGAGTGCAGCCATTTTGGCTGATACCAGACCCTAACCACCTTCAACTAAGAAGTTGCAAGCATGTTGCCAGCCCGGGACCACCAGAGGGTGGATGAATAACTAAGGTGGATGCCTTACAGACTGTTTGCGCTTAGCCTTTCTGTGATAGCAGTTTATGATTAACCTTTGTGACCTGACCACAAGTCAATGATGTTCACATATAGCTATTTCCTACTGTTTTTTTTTTTTTTTTTTTGACATTTAACAATGTTACCATTGCCCCATAAGGGACTCCCCTCCTGCTGGAGAAATGACCCCTATTCTGTCTGTGGAGTAGGCTCTATTGTTTCTCAATAAACTTTTTGTCTATAGTTAGGTTGCTCCTGAATTCTTTCTGTCTCAAAGCTAAGAACTCACTTGGTGAGTTCAGGGGGCCACCTTGTGTTCATTGGGACACCCTACATATACTCATGGAGTTAATGTTTATGGAGCATCTTACAATTATGTGCCAGGGCGCTGTTGATACCTTCCAACCAAAGACCACTGGAACTCTCCTATAATTGTATGGTGGGGAAATGGGGAACGTTTCAGTAAGAGAGTGTTAGAACTAACTTATTTGTTATAGTATTTAGTCTTTGTTAGATGATTTAGGGAAAATGGAGCTTTGCTATTAGGAAATGGGGGTAATTCTGAGGAGTCTTGTTTCTGGTTAAATTTTTGAGGCCTGACCACAGGCAATTATGGAGGCTTTACTTGGCAGCTTCACAGAGGAAAGCTGCTTTTCTCTCCTCACATAAGACTTGGTGTACACTTGGTACACTGGAGTCTCTGAAGAGAATTGTTACTGAAAGCTCCACACAGGGTCCTGACCACATCAGAAAAATGAGGACAAGTTGTTGAGGAAAAGAAAAGAGGAGTTTGTTAATTTTCCAGCAAATGAGGAGGATGTCAGACTCCTGTTTTAAAGTAACCATTGTCCTACTCATAAGCAAAAATACAGAGCTTTTAAAGGGAGAGTTTTCAGGTTCAGGGTACTGTTGTTTACCTACAGATAATGGTTCTGGTCATCCCATCTTCAGGGAAGACAGTTTCTTGATCTCTGCCTATCAGGACTTCCTTCCTAGATAATTCCATTGAGCCATCTCTTCTGGTACAAAGAATAAAGGACACTTCTCTCCCACTCCCCACCACTGTCTTGAGGCAGGGGGATTTAGGTTTTAACTTTCAAAAAAGGGTGCAGGATTTTAAAGAGACATAAAACATTTTTACCCTTTTCCAGGCCATTCCCTCTGTTACAGGATTGCAGTCAGGGATGTGGTGTGTCCCTCCACCCCCATATGCTTTTGCATAGTTACGTCCCTAGTCCAGGGGCCTTCATTTGGATGTCTGCTTATTGGGAACCTTCCCTTTCTTAGTACTTCACCATTACATAGAGTTAAATGGAAGGGGGCAGTATTTGTCAATGCTATCTCCAGATTTAGACTTTTGCTTTTTCAATCAGTAAGTGATAAAAAGCTTCACTGTTCATTTTTATTTTGGCTTCATTGGCTATTCCTGCACTTGGCAGCTCAGCACTAAATCCAGCTTATCCATGTGCTTGACTAATTTTATGATTAGGTATCTTAATTCTTTAAAATTTTTCATTTTTTTTACTTTTATTTTTTATTTCAGAATGTTATAGGTGTGCAAATGTTTCGGTTACATGCATTACTTTTGTACAGTTTGAGGCAAGGTTGTAATTGTCTCCAGATAGTGTGCATTGTATGAGTTTATCCATCTTAGAGTAGGATTTCCCTTCCTTCTTATGTAGCTTCAAGTAATTCTTATGTTCTTTACAAGTTAGATAAATAATAGATAAAAAGAAAAAAAAAACACTGCTAGTAGATAACTGTGTTTTGTTTCTTTGGGCCATTATAAATGGTTTAAGAGTAAATCAAAGAATGTTATTTGTTTATTTTAATTAAATGAACTCTTACTAATAATTCTGAGATTGGTCAGAGTGGCAGAATGAGGAGGTATTGGATTTGTACCATTGTTGGGGCACTCTGTAGAATAGAAACAATTGCTATTTGAACAAGAGTTAGAGAAATTTTAATGTCTAGTATTATCAGCATTTAAAGGGAAAAGACAGGTATGAAATGAAAACTCAGTGTTACAGGTTTTAAATGGGCATTAGCACTCTGACCTTGGATATGCCTCTTAACCTTTCTTATCCTCATGTTCATTTGTCGTGTATGAGGATTAGACAAAATGATCCTTAATGTCTATTTGAATTTAGAAATCTATAATTTCCTTTCTTCCTTCTAAATAATCTTGCTTTGTCACCCATGGTGGAGTGCAGTGGCATAGTCATAGCTCACTGCAGCTTTGAAATCCTGGGCTCAGGAGATCCTCCTGAGTTGCTAGGATTACAGGTGAGCCACCACACTCAGCTAGAATTCTATTATTTTCTTTCCTTTTTAAAAATTGATTTTCTAATAAAAAATTGATTTTCTTTTGTATATATTCATAGGGTACAAGTACAGTTTTGCTACATTGATACATTGCATTGTGGTGAAGTCAGAGCCTTCATTGCAGCTATCACTAGAGCAATGCACCTTTTCATGTGTGATTTGTTACTGTATTTATTTATTATTGTATTTAATATAATCATAATTGACAACCCAAAATAAGTGACTGAGGCAAAATAAGTGACTGAGGCTCTCAATCAATGGAGGTTTATTAAGCCAGGTTGAGGATGTGCCCATGAAAACCATAAACCACATATTAATCTGTAAGGATTTGGGAATTTGGGAAGAGGGAAAGGGCACACAGAAAGAAAAGGGAGGAGTGGAGATGGGAATTGAGGCAAATGGTTGAATTCTCTGTGAGACCCAGGAAGTCTATATTTTAGATATGATGAGGAGAATGTTTGAAGAGAGAAAACAAAGGATGAATCAATTATGCACATGTCCCTGGGTAAGTCAAAGAATGGTTGATCTTGTCTCTGTTCTTCACCTGGGAAGATAAACTTGTAATTAACATTATTTATATGGAATCAGACCCTATTTTTTGGAGCTATACTAGGCCTGTAGACCTATTAAGCTTTTCATGTTCTTGTTTATGGGAGGCTTGTAAGGAATATCCTTATAAATAATGTGGGGTCAGTCCTTACAGATGCCTGAGGTCTTTTACCCTTTCATGGAGATCTGAATAATTTGTGATGTTCAAGCCTCTTGAACTTTATTTATTTATTTATTTATTTATTTATTTATTTATTTATTATTATTTTTTTTTGTAGTTTTTGGCCAGGGCTGGGTTTGAACCTGCCACCTTTGGCATATGGGGCTGGCGCCTACTCCTCTGAGCCACAGGTGCCACCCTTATTTATTATTTTTGAGACAGAGTCTCACTTTGTCACCCTCTGTAGAGTACGGTTGTATCACAGCTCACAGCAACTTCAAACTCTTGGGCTCAGGTAATCCTTTTGCCTCAGCCTCCCAAGTAGCTGGAACTATGCCTGCTACAGTCATACAAACACCTGGCTATTTTTTAGAGACAGGCTCTTATTCTTTCTCAGGCTGGTCTCAAACTTCTGAGCTCCAGCAATCCACCCATCTCTGCCTCCCAGAGCGCTAGGATTACAGGTGTGAGCCACTGCCCTTGACCCTAAGCCTCTTGAACTTTCTTTTTGCATAAGGACAACTCCTGCAAAGAAGGGTCCTGAGATTTTTTAGTTTCCTTTACATACTTATTGTTAGTTCAGAATAGACTACTAGACAGATATTACACCCTACATATTAATTTGACACTGAACATTCAAAATAAGAACATGAGTATTGCTTTTTCTAGTGACTACTCCAAAAATAGTTGGCCAGTGCCTTATTCTCTGTTACCATTTGAAAAAATGGAAGAGAATCCACCTTAGAAAAAACTGTAAGTGCTTCATTAATACTAAAAAACAAGAGTAAACTGGGCTGGGCGCGGTGGCTCATGCCTGTAATCCCAGCACTTGGGAGGCCAATGTGTGTGGATTGCCTGAGCTCACAGTTTTGAGACCAGCCTGAGCCAGAGTGAGACCCTATCTCTAAAAATAGCTCCGTGTTGTGGTGGGCACCTGTAGTCCCAGCTACTTGGGAGGCTGAGACAAGAGTATTGCTTAAGCCCAGGAGTTTGAGGTTGCTGTGAGTTATGATGCCAGAGCGCACTCTACCTGGGGTTACAAGTGAGACTGTCTCAAAAAAAAAAAAAAAAAAAGAGAGAGAAAACCCACAGAAAATAGTAGAGGGAAAGCTCCATCTGGTGGTTAACATATAAAATTCCAAGTTGACATTACCATAAACTTCACCTGACTGTGTAGTACCAGAATCTCTAGTATAGAAATATCGATGGGTTATGAAGTAGGAAGGAAATTACTGTTATGTATTAACTAATATTTAAGGTAATTAATGGTGGAAAACAAAATCTTTCACAGGGTGTTTAAAATACTTGCCCCAAGATAGTTCCCTGGGAAAAAATGTCCCAAGGTCTAATATCTTTGAGAAAAAGTCTTAAATCCCATCTCAAACATTCACAATGGGTATTCTCATCCTAAAACTCCTAACAAAGTCTAGATATCAACTTTATGTACTTTAACTTGGTATTTTCTGAGTTTGTATAGAACTTTTCCTTCTCTCTCTCTCTCTTTTTTTTTTTTTTTGCAGTTTCTGGCCGGGGCTGGGTTTGAACCCACCACCTCTGGCATATGGGGCTGGTGCCCTACTCCTTTGAGCCTCAGGTGCCACCTTCCTTCTCTCTTTTTTAAATCTCTGGTGTTTGGAGAAATGCCAGTATGAGGAAGTAGTGCTATTTGGGACATTGGCTTTTAAAAAAGACCATTTGGGCCAAGCATGGTGGCTTCAAGATAATTTTTTTTTGAGACAAGAGTCTCAAGCTGTCACCCTGGGTAGAGTGCAGTGGCATAGCTTACAGCAACATCCAACTCTTGGGCTCAAGTGATCCGCTTGCCTCAGATTTTCTATTTTTAGTAGAGACGTGGGTCTTGCTCTTGCTTTTGCTTAGGCTGGTCTTGAATTTGTGAGCTCAAGAAATTCACCTGCCTCAGCCTCCCAGAGGCTGCTAGGATTACAGAGGTGAGCCATGGCGCCTGGCCAGCTTCAAGAATTTTCTTTTTTTTTTTGAGACAAGGTCTTACTCTGTTGTCCAGGCTGGAGTGCAGAGTCACAAGCATAGGTTGCTGTGTCCACTCTGGGCTCAAGCAATCCTCTCGCCTCAGCCTCTTAAGTAGCTAGGATTATAGGCACAAGCCACTGTGCCTATCTTCCCCCTAAATTCATATTCTAACACCATAGGCAATGGTGTTAGTAGGTAAGGCCTGTGGGAGGGATTAGGGAGCTTGTGCATGGGATTAGTGCTTTTATAAAGGAGGCCCCAGGGAGCTAGCTAGCCCCTTCCACCATGTGAGAACAAAGCTATAAACCAGCATCTATGAACCAGAAAATGGTTCTCATCAGACACCATAGTTACTGGCTTCTTGATCTGTAACTTCTCAGCCTCCAGAACAAGAAGAAAAACATTTCTGTTGCTTATAAGCTACCCTGTTGATGGTATCGTTACAGCAGCCTAAAGGTGCAAAGACACGTATCTTTTTGTTCTACTCATTCTTAATTTTTGTTTATTTTTGGGTGTTCTTATTCCACCTTTTGTAACATTGCCCCTGCTGTTTGCCTGCTATACTCAGTTAAAAATCCTTGTTCCCCTCCTACTCCCCCCACCAACCCTTTGGGCCAGGCATGGTGGCTTCAAGAAGTATTTTTTGAGACTTTTTTTTGAAAAAAATCCTTTTTAAAGTAGTACCCTGAATCCACTTTATTTGGAGGCCTATCCTGAATATTGGTTTTTGATTCCTGTTCCCTCTTCAGGATTGTATTAGCATTTAACAAGCAAACTCATCCTCTTCCACCTTCCAAAACAACCTTAGCATATATATTATAGAAATGAAAATGATGCTATCTAATTTCTCATGAACTTACATAGGCTTTGAAGAGCAAGTATTTGATTTTTTTCCCCTATTCCATAAAATGCTGATAGGGCTAATAAGCTTTTTAGGATTTTAGGTGCTGTCATACCTAGAATTCCAAGAGCAACACCCACTGAAGGTTAAGCTTCCTGAGACCACCACCTCCAATGTCTTTCCAACCTGTTGCTGTCTCATTTTGCTCAGTCCTTTTCTTGGAAAGAGAAACAAACACATTAAGATTAACTAGCCAAAAATTGTATGTGTTGTAGGTAGGGGTTGGTGGAGTTGCGGTGGCAGAAGGAACACAGGAGGAAAACAGGTAGACTGTTTAGAAATACATAAATAGTATTTAAATTCTTCCTGGCCAGGGATCTTGGTCTGTTTTGCTGACATCATATCATCAGCATCTCAGATGTGTCTGGCAGAGTGTAGGTGCTCAGTAAACATTTGTTGCACTAAGTGAAAGAATGAACTTCTCACTGTTTTTCAGAGATGCGGTGTGTAGTACCAGAGTCAACCGTGGCCGTAGAGATGTCCTCCATTTCTCCTGAAGAGCCCAAGTGGCTCCCTTTGAGTGGCAACGACAGCTCTTCACCCTTTTCTGCGACCTGCACTGCATAGAATCCGCAGTGGCTCCCGGGAGACACGTAGGGAGTCCCTCCTGTAGACTCTTTCAGGCCAGCTCTGCTGGGGACCCGGCCCCGCGAGCCAGTTGTCTGGGTGCTGCCTCTCCACCGGGGTCCTCGCATCTACCCCTGGCGTCCCCCACTACCCCGCCCAGCTCTCGGATCCTCCCTTAAGCTCATGTGTCTATCGCCCCACCCCCAGCTCTGACCCCGCCCCGCTCCCCCTCATGCCCCACCCCTAGCTCTGTCCCCGCCCGCTCCCCCTCATGCCCCGCCCCAGATCTGTCCCCGCCCCTCTCCCCACCCCTCCCCTTCTCTCCCTCCCTGCCTTCCCTCTCACGCCCCTCCCCCTCCCCTTGACGTGGCAGAGGCGGCACCGGCCATGTTGGCCAGGCCGAGGTCCGCGCTGAGGCCGGGGGCGGGGCGTGGCCGGCTCTGATTTCGGTGCCACGGCCTGCTCCTGCTCGGCGGAGGGGACAGATTGTGTAAGGCGGTGGCTGCGACAGGCTCAGATCTCGCAAGGGAGGCCCTCAGGTAAGGACGGACTTCGGGGCCGCCTCCGGTCCGCTCCCTGAGGGGCTGCGGGCGCTCAGCGGGAAGCGGGGGCGGGCTGGCGGGCCGGCGTCTTGCGGTGGTCCCGGCTCTGCCCTCTCGGTGCCCCGGGACAGGCGAGGCGCTCCGGAGGCTGTGGCCCGCTGCGGTCCGGTCCGGCGCGGGGAGCGTAGAGAGCCGACCATGTCGCCTGCTCCCTCACCGCCCTCTCTCCGCTCTATCCCGGGGCCTGGGGCCCGGCCCCTCATCCAGTTCTCCTGAATTATGTGGAAAGGTGAGAGTTGGGTGAAAAACAGGCTGTTGGAGCATCTCGTCTAGCGCCCACCCCGCCTCCTGGGCGACCCAGCTTCTCCACCCCGGCCCATTATCGCTTCGAGGCACTTGGGCGTCTTGGTTCATTCCCTGCATATCTGGAGTGCCCTAGACTTTGAACTGAAGTGACTTGTCACCCGTAATTCGGCCTTGGGAGTTAAAGCGGTAAAGATAAAACTGCTAGGTAGAGCTGATATCTTGGGCCTTGATTACAAATAGAATTCAGACAGGACCAATCCTATTCCATTGGTTTCTGCCATGCTGTTTTCCCCTTTTGGTGGGAGAGGTACTACCTAAGTGAATGAATCTAATGTAATCACTGGAACAGGACCTGTTTCTCCGGGACTTCTCGACCTCCAACCCTAAAGCCATGGATAACTAGCCAAATTAACTTGGCAAAAAAGTTGTAGATTTGAATATAAATGCATATTCTTCCTTTCTTCTCCAGTAGTGTAATTACCGTTTTTACAACCATTTTTAATTGACTCACGGAATTTTAGAATTAGATGGGACCTTGTAGTTTTCTGATTCAAATCTCTCAGTTTACTGATCAGAAAGTTGAAGATGGGAAAGGTAAACTGTCCAACATTATAAAGTTAATCTGCAGAAGTAATTGAAGAGGAATTCATTGAGGATTTTACAGTTGAAAAATAGAAGAGGCAAATTTGTTTAGTAACATACATCTGATTAGAATAAACTCAAGTTTTGCTAGCAATTTTGTATGCTTTTCAATTAGGTAATGTATAAATAGTCCTAAACTGGAATATTGAAAAACTGTCATAATGTGGGCACGTATTTTATATACAAGGTTAAAGTGATGTAGTGCTTTGCTTCTTTGCTGTTAGTTCTACCATGAGAAATTATTTCACTAAACTAATTCCTTAAAAACTCCAGTGGTCCTGATGATAAAAAGTAGCTCTGACAGATTAGATTAGAAACTGAACTAAAAAAAAAGGAAAAAAAAAGAAAATGAATTGCAAAATGGGATATTTCTTTAGAATCACTTAAAAAAAAAAGACTGTTAAATCTGCATTCTAATATAGTATGTTAATATTTATTTGGTTTGATGCTTTTATGCAAAGATATGTTAATATTAGATGGGAGAGTGCTTGCCAAATCCTGCCATTATTGGAAAAGCTAGTTTGTAAAAGGACTTTATTTCACATATGCCATTGTTAAACATGGGACCAAGCCTGGTAGGTAACAATGCATTTAACAATGGCATTTGTACTCAAATTAGTGATTTTAGGATTGTACCGTTTCTGCTTTGGAAAGTTGAATTCAGGGAGATGTGCATGGCCAAGTAATTGGACCAATTAAGAAGCTTTCAGGATACTGCTGGAAGGTGAGAATGTAAGATAGAATGGGTGTGATTTAGCAAGCAAATATGATGTTAAGAGCAGAGAGATTGAGAGAAAAAGATTTGAGGAAGGGGAGGGGCATGATGCTCAAATATCAATTAGATAATATTTAGTATCTCTTAATAAAAAGTAAAGATGTAGAGTTACATCCAGCCTGTTAACCTGTTGTAGAAACAAACCTGGCTATTGGCCTGTGTGTGTGAATGTTTTCCTACTAAGACTCCTTGAAGCTTTTTGAAATAAGGGTCCACAATGGTTCTAAGTCAGTGCTTCTCAGGGCATCTTTATACTCTCAGTGAGGATCCAGAGGGGAAAATACCTTAATAGAAGTCAGGTAACTTTTTCATCTACTTCAGCTTTCTATTGTTGTATGCTAAGTATTGTTTTGGTTGAATTGTATCAAGGAAATCTGACCTCATATAGATATGTAGTTGGAAAAAGAAGAGAGATTTTAATAGCTTTTTCAGATACTTATACATATTCTTCTTTAATACTACACCAAACTACATAGAGTTTAATTAAGAAATTAAAAGTGAATTGCAGGTAGAGCATGATGGTTTATACCTGTAATGCTAGCACTCTGGGAGGCCCAGGTAGGAGGATTGCTTGAGCTCAGGAGTTCCATACCAGCTTGAGCCAAGAGTGAGACCCTATCTCTACCTAAAATAGAAAAATTAGCTGGGGCTCCAAGCCCCTTGCTCAGTGGTTAGGGCGCTGGCCACATGCACCAGGACTGTTGGGTTTGAACCTGGCCCAGGCCTGCTAAACAACAATGACAACTATAACAAAAAAATAGCCGGGTGTTGTGGTAGGCACCTGTAGTCTCAGCTACTTGGGAGGCTGAGGCAAGAGAATTGCTTAAGCCTAGGAGTTGGAGGTTGCTGTGAGCTATGATGCTATGGCACTTCACTGAGGGTGACAGAGTAATACTCTGTCTTCAGAAAAAAAGAAAAATTAGCTGGGTAAAGTGGCATATCTGTAGTCCCAGCTGCTTGGGTGGTTGAGGCAAAAGGATCACTGTAGCCCAGGATTTTGAGATTACAGTGAGCTATGATGACACCATTTTATTCTACCCAGGCAAGAGAATGAGACACTGTCTCAAAAAAAGAAAAAAAAGTTAATTGCAATGTGAAATTTGAAGCCTTAGAAGTGAACTGTTTGTACTCTTGTTACATTAAAACCTATGGGTCTATCCTATACTTTGAATGGTTCATCTACTCATGCATGATATTTTAACATTATGAATTGGCCATTTGGGAAATATTGCCTCACAGAGGAATATATATCTTCCAAATGTTGACATGCTTCATTATACAATACCAAAAAAATCACATTAATACCAACAGTGATCTCATCAGAAAAATCTTTACATATTAGGGATCTGTCAAGCTCACAGTAATGGATACAAGATTTCAAAAATTTTATCATTGGCAATAAATACTATCAGTTGTTTCCAGTAAAGTAAAGTGACAGGTTAATTTTGTTCATTTTGAGAAAATGACTTCAAAATACCTACTACTGGTTATATACTATACTGGGAGAATTGAGAAAATAATCACTCAAAACATGTTTTGTGTTTCAGATGAACAACCATGATTGGCATAGTTACCTTTGAAAATCCTTGATTGATTGATTGATTTCCTTCCTTCTTTTCTTTCTTTCTTTCTTTTCTTTTTTTTTTTTTGAGACAGGGTCTCTGTTGCTTGGGCTAGAGTGTAGTGACATAATCATAGCTCACTGCAACCTCCAACTTCTGGGCTCCAATGATTCTCCTGCCTTAGCCTTCTAAGTATCTAGGACTATAGGTGTGCGCTACCATGTCCAGTAGTTTTTTGTTTTTTTTTTTAAATTTAAATTCAATTAAATTTTTTTTATTGTAGTTATTGTTTAGCAGGTCCAGGCTGGGCACAAACCCTCCAGCCCTGGTGTATGTGGCTGGTGCCATAGCTGCTGAGATACAGGCACAGAGCCAGTTTTTAAATTTTTAGTAGAGGTGGGTAGGGGTAAGTAGAGGGGTGGGGGTGGGTATCTCCCTGGCCTCAAGAGATCCTTCTAGCTTGGCTTCCCGAAGTGCTGGGATTATAGGCATGAGTCACTATGCCTGGACAAAATCTCTTTTGGTAAGGATAAAATTCTCTAGTTGTCTCTACGATTCTAGTATGAAAGAAGAAAATACAATCTTTTTTTTTTTTTTGAGACAGAGTCTCACTCTGTCGCCCTCAGTAGAGTACTGTAGCGGCACAGCTCACAGCAACCTCAAACTCTGGCTTAAGCTTCTCTTGCCTCATCTGCCCAAGTAGCTGGGACTACCGGCACCCACCACAATTTTTTTGTTGTAGTTTTCATTGTTTAGCAGGCTGGAGCCAGGTTTGAACCCACCAGCCCCAGTGTATGTGGCCAGCACCCTAATCACTGAGCTATGGGCGCTGAGCTGTTTGCTTTCATTTTTCTTTTCTTTCATTTTTCTTTCTTTCTTTTTTTTTTTAGAGACAGAGTCTCAGTTTATTGCCCCCAGTAGAGTGCTATGGCATTACAGCTTACAGCAACCTCCAACTCCTGGGCTTAGGCGATTCTGGCTTCACCCTCCCAAGTAGCTGGGACTATAGGCACCCACCACAATACCTGGCTATTTTTTTTTTTTGTTGTTGTTGCAGTTTGGCCCAGACCGGGTTCGAACCTGCCACCCTTGGTATATGGGGCTGGTGCCCTACCCACTGAGCCACAGATGCTGCCCTCATTTTTATTTTCTTATTTATTTTAAAGAAGAGAAAATTCTTAGTTGCTTGGAATACTTAGGTTTGTTAAGCTTTACTTTCTGTAATTTGTCTTATAAAAATCTTATTTGAAAAATTTTCTAAAATTAAAATTGTTACATGTAACATGTTTTTTTCCAAATAATACCTCTCTTTCCCTCACTTATATTTTATTTTGTTTATTTTTTTGAGACAGAGTATCACTTTGTTGCCCCCTGCTCCCTGTAGAGTACCCTGGAATCATAGCTCACACCTCAGACTCTTGGGATCAAGCAGTTCTCTTGCCTCAGCTTCGTAAGTAGCTGGGACTACAGGCACCCAACCCAATGCCCACCTATTTTTAGAGATGGGGGTCTCAGTTTAGCTCAGAGGGTCTTGAACTCATGAGCTTAGGTGATCTGCCTGCCTTGGCTTCTCAGAGTGCTGGGACTTCACTTATATTTTAGAATCATTTTCTCATCCTCCTATTCTGAGCAATTTTCATATCCGTGTTGGGTTTTGTGCTGCTCTAGTTCCATAATTCTTCAGTTGTTTAACTTTATTTTTAGTTTTTAAGAGAGAAGTTCTCCCTTTGTTGCCCAGGTTGGAATGCAGTGCCACAGTCATCGCTCACTACCTCATTGTACCCTGGAACTTGGGAGCACAAGCATCCTTGTACCTTGGCCTCCCAAAGTACTGGCATTGCAGGTGCAAGCCACCATACCTAACCTGTTCAGTTATTTTAACTTGATATCTTTCATGTCTGCCACATAGCACTTGAAACTATCTTCCCCCACCTTTAAATTCTTCAACTTCTTTCTATTACTAACCACTGTGGGAGTTTGACAGCAGGAGAGAAAACTGTTGACTAGGTAGAAATCTGGCATCTTGGGCTGTACCTGTGGCTCAGTGGGTAGGGCATATACTGAGGGTGGCGGGTTCCAACCTGGCCCCCGCCAAACTACAACAAAAAAATAGCCAGGCATTGTGGTGGGTGCCTGTAGTCCTAGCTACTTGGGAGGCTGAGGCCAGAGAATCGCCTAAGCCCAGGAGTTGGAGGTTGCTGTGAGCTGTGACGCCATGTCATTCTACTGAGGGCTATAAAAAAGTGAGATTCTGTCTCTAAAAAAAAAAAAAAAAAAAAGAAAGAAAGAAAGAAAAATCTGGTGTCTTTGATAGACAATAACATGAAGAACTGCTTAGATAGGAGACACCAGAGTGGCATCATCTTCCCTCGGCAGTAAGCTTAAATTATTATATTGAAATTATATCTCAAACTTTAAAATACTCTCATAAGCTGGAATGTTAAAAATATTCTGAATAAAGCTTCTGCAAAATAAGTTAAACTGTATAGAAATTGTGGGGAAACATTTATCAGGCATTTTATTAATTGTGCTACAGATATCCTGTATTTGAAAAATAAAAAAATTACCTGTCTAAAGGAGAAGTACCCTGTTTTAGGAAAATGTTTTTGTTATGCACCACTAAACGTTCTCTTCCAAAAAGTTTAGTGGAAACTTGTATTCTGGATAGAAAACCATATAAGTTTTAGCCTTTTATGATTTTGATATCTGTTTATTAGACCCATGTAACTTAAAAAGCTGATATAGAAAACACAAGACCTAGATTTTCCCCCTATTTTTGCCTGTTTTCCTATGAACCTTTAAATAAATAGGATACTTAATATTTTTTGCCGTAGTTTTTTTTTTTTTTTTTTTTAGAGACAGAGTCTCATTTTGTCGCCTTCGGTAGAGTGCTATGGCATCACAGCTCACAGCAACCTGTAGCTCTTGAGCTTAGGCTATTCTCTTGCCTCAGCCTCCCGAGTACCTGGGACTACAGGCGCCTGCCACAACGCCTGGATTTTTTTTGTTGCAGTTTGGCCAGGGCTGGGTTTAAACCCCCCCACCCTCTGTATATGGGGCAGGTGCCCTACTCACTGAGACACAGGCGCTGCCCCGTAGTTTTTGAAAAGTGAATAAAAAAGTATAAAATACCTCTTGGTAGACCTAATGGGCATTGGGTTCTGTATAGCCATTAATTATTTTGTTATGTAAGTGGGGCTATTGTTTGCTAATTTTTTTCGGAAATATTTTCATTTGGTAGTGCTTTCCAATGTATTAATATTACTGAATGTGGGAAAAATATATTTAGTTGTAATTTTCTTAAGTGAATCCTAGATTTTTAAATATCTTTTAATTTTGGTACAGAAATAAGAATCAAGGTCCACAATGACAACCTATTTGGAATTCATCCAACAAAATGAAGAACGAGATGGAGTCCGATTTAGTTGGAATGTTTGGCCGTCAAGTCGACTGGAAGCTACAAGAATGGTTGTTCCTGTGGCAGCCCTCTTTACACCACTGAAGGAGAGACCTGATTTACCACCTATCCAATATGAACCTGTTCTGTGTAGTAGGACCACTTGTCGTGCGGTTTTGAATCCTTTATGGTAATTAAAATGAATGGGAAAAATCATTGTGGCAATATAATTAAAAAATGTAGTATCTTTCTTGTTCATTTGTATAAAAACAGCTTTGTTTTTGTTCATGGTTATCTTTTCAAATTATGACAAAGAAATTAAAACTGTAAAATTTTAGGATCATTCTAGCTATAGTGAGTTGATAATATAAAGACACCAAATGTACAAGTGTCACTGTAAAAGCCATTAGATCTTATTAGATGGCAGTGCTGGCTCTGGTTTTTTTATTTTTTTTTCAGACAGAGTCTCAAACTGTTGCCCTGGGTAGAGTGCTGTCATGTCACAGCTCACAGCAACCTCCAACTCTTGGGCTCAAGCGATTCTCTTGCTTCAGCCTCCTTGAATAGCTAGGACTACAGGCACCTGTCACAAGGC
Source organism: Loris lydekkerianus (assembly GCA_963574355.1). Lineage (NCBI taxonomy): Eukaryota > Metazoa > Chordata > Mammalia > Primates > Lorisidae > Loris > Loris lydekkerianus. Next base: position 19,041 of record CAUYPK010161538.1, read on the forward strand.
CTGGCTATTTTTTTTTTTTTTTCCAGAGACAAGGTCTTGCTCTGGCTCAGACTAGTCTCAAACCTGTGAGCCTAGGCAATCCACCTGCTTTGGCCTCCCAAGTGCTGGGATTACAGGCATGAGTCACCATACCCAGAAGTATCAAGCCATCTTGTGTTATTAGAAAAGTCATAATTGAATACAATGGTGTTGGAAAAATGTGATTTCTTGTTGATTATACCAAAATCTCAGAAATCGTCTATTTTTCCTCTTTCCATTTCTTCTCCCTCTGTCCAAATGCACTAGCAATATGATTGATCTACTTTTTTTTTTTTTGAGACAGAGTCTCATTTTGTTGCCCTCGGTAGAGTGCTGTGGCATCACAGCTCACAACAACCTCCAGCTCTTGGGCTTAGGCGATTCTCTTGCCTCAGCCTCCTGAGTACCTGGGACTACAGGCACCTGTCACAATGCCCGGCTATTTTTTTGTTGCAGTTTGGTCACGACCAGGTTCGAACCCGCCACCCTTAGTATATGGGGCTGGTGCCCTACTCACTGAGCCACAGGCACCGCCCGATCGATCTACTTTTAGCACATTGTAGATTCTGTCTCTTACACATAGTACATCTCTTCTAGTGCTCCCTGCTTCAGAAACCACCACTTTTTCCTGGGCAATTTCAATGTCCTCCTACCTGAACTCCTATTTCTACTCTCATCTTTCAACACTCTATTTTCCACCCAGGAGCTAGAGTTTTATGAACGGAAATCAGATTGTTAAAATCCTCCAATAGCCTCTTCTTAAGCTTGGATTGAAAAATCCGAACATTTTATCTTGTAAAGCCCTAAGTGATCGAGTCTCTCTATGTATTTCTGCATTTTTGTATCATTCATTTTTCTTATTCTCATTCACATAATACCTTAACTTTGTTGCCTTCTTTCTAATCCTTAAACATACCACACTTATTCCTTCCTTGGAACTTGTACAAACTGTGTATTCTGCCCGGGTGGCTGGGATTTTCCTGTGGCTGGTTCCTTTTCATTCAGGTCATATTTCAATTATCTACTTAAGGAGATTTTCCTTTAAAGTAGTCCTTTCAAATGCGTTCTCACATCCTGTTTTGTTTTCTTTAATCTTTGTTACCACTATCTAAAAGTATTTTCTAGTTTGTGCATCTGCTTGTCTTTTATCGCTTTCTCTTTTGAACTGTAAACTCTGTGAGAAAGGAGCTTTTCTCTCTTGTTTGCTGCTTTATCACCACACCTAAATTAATGGTTGGTACATATTAAGCAAATGTTTTCTAGATCTGAGTGTAGATGTTACTAAAGTCATTTAAGAAAAAGTAGGATTATCATAATTGATATTTGCTGTATATGAAAAATTATTGTATATTCACCATTTAGGTGAACTTGTATTTATTGAAAGTATGAATTAGAGAGGCTGGGCATGGTGGCTCACACCTGTAATCCTAACACTCAGGGAGGCTGAGGTGGGTGGATTGCCTGAATGCAGGAGTTTAAGAAAAATAAACTCTTTAAAAAAAATAGCCGGGCATTGTGGCAGGCACCTGTAGTCCCAACTACTTGGGAGGCTGAGGCAAGAGAATCACTTGAGCCCAAGAGTTTGAGGTTGTTGTGAGCTAGGACACCATGGCACTCTACTGAGGGCGACAAAATGAGACTCTTGTCTCAAAAAAAAAAAAAAAAAGATTAATTAGGTATTGGTAATGTCTAAGATAAAGATCACTTTGGATTGTGTGCTATGGCTCACGCCTATAATCCTAGCACTCTTGAGAGGCTGAGGTGGGTGGATTGCTTGACCATCCTGAAATAAGGCCCTGTCTCTACTAAAAATAGAAAAACTAGCTGGGAGTAGTGGCGGGTGCCTGTAGGGTGCCTGTAGTCCCAGCTACTCAGAAGGCTGAGGCAAGAGTTTGAGGTTGCTGTGAGTTTGCTCAAGCCCAAGAGTTTGAGGTTGCTGTGAGCTATGATGCCATGACAACTCTACTTAGAGTGACAGAGTGAGACTCTTGTCTAAAACAAACAAAAAACAATTTGTATATCAACTTTAATGCATTCATGTTTAAGAAAGAAATTAAGTTTATTGGCACTAGAATTCTTATACAATTGAACTGAAAACATGAGCTAATGTATATTTTCTTCTCTTCAAACAGTCAAGTGGATTATCGAGCAAAACTCTGGGCTTGCAACTTCTGTTATCAAAGGAATCAGGTAGGAAAACCCCTATTGCAGATGTTAATGTTCTATATAACTAGTCATATAGAAAAGTGCATATTTGAAAAGATATGCAAAATAATTATTTTTAGTTTAACGTTTTATTACTCTTTATGGCAAATGATTTCTTAAAAACTTTTTTTTTTTTTTTTTTTATCTGTAGTTTCCACCTACTTATGCCGGTATATCTGAACTCAATCAACCTGCTGAACTTTTACCTCAGTTTTCTAGCATTGAATATGTAGTTCTGGTAAGAACAAAGTGCAATATTTAAGAAAGCTTTAAATATCCAGTAATTTACTTTATACTAAAATAATTGTTAAATTGAGATGGCGTAAAAGGCGTCATCCTTAATTCCCACATTGATTCCATGGAGCATTTCAAAGGTAAGAACTGTCAAGGTCAGCTTGAGCAAGGTAATTTCTCTGTTGTAGCTCTTTGATAGGTTTCCAGGATGCTGGATAGGGTGATGTGATTTGCTATATTAAATAAAATATTAGTCTTGCTTTATAGTTGGAATGTCAGTTTATAAATTCTTAGTCCATATCATGCTGGAAAGTGCCCATGTACCCCCAAGTCTAATGATCTAATTAATATAAATATTCTTGGCATTTGTCCTTGTTAGGAAAGTCATTTTTCTTCTCTCTAAGCAGCTTAATTGTTCAGTTAAACATGGTCGTAATAATATCTCTCATGAATGTTTAGAGGAAACTGAATTTTGGTTCACTTGAGCTGTTTAGTCATTTGTCCACTCTGTCTGGTTTCCCAGTTCTCTGAAAATCCAATTCATGTTTAGATAATTATTTCATAAAAATCACCTCACTTTGTTTTAAAATTTTATAGTTGTTATTTACTTTTATCCTATTTATTTATTTTTAGAGACAGGGTCATGTCTTTTGCCCAGGCTGATAGTGATGTGATCTAATTTGAATTCCTGGGTTCAAGCCATTGTCTGGCTTTAGCCTCCTATAGTCATGCGCCACCATGCCTGGCTAAGTTTTCGTGTTGCTCAGGCTGATCTTAAACTCTTAGAACCTCAAGTGGTCTTCTTGGCTTGGCCTCCCAAAATGATGGGATTAAAGGCATAAGCCACCATGTCTAGTTTATTTTTTTACTTTATTTTATTTTATTTTTGAGATAGAATCTCACTCTGTTGCCCAGGCTAGAGTGCTGTGGCGTCAGCCTAGCTCACTGCAACCTCAAAGTCCTGGGCTCCAGGGATCCTCCTGCCTCAGCTTCCCAAGTGTATTTCCTTATTTTGAAATTAATAAATACTCGGTATAAGAAATGCAACCTTATGCAGTTAAATAAAGTAGTGAAAGTGAAAGTTCCCTGTGTGTAACTTTACATGATGTTTTTATTTTTTTATTTTTTATTTTTTTTCAGTTTTGGCCGGGGCTGGGTTTGAACCCACCACCTCCAGCATATGGCGCCAGTGCCTTAGTCCTTTGAGCTACAGGCGCCGCCCTACATGATGTTTTTAAACTTAATTTTTCACTCATTAATACATATCTTAGAAGCTCTCCATGACAGCACGTGTAATCTGTTTTACTTCTGAAATGGCTTTATTAGGATTTCATTGTATATATTATTTGATTAGTTTTACATTGACTTTTATGTATTGTACTTAAATGTTAATAACTTTAAAAATAACTTCAGTTTTTCCTATTATGGCAAATCTTTTTAAAAGCGTGGTCCTCAGATGCCTTTGATATTTCTCTATGTGGTTGATACTTGCATGGAAGATGAAGATTTACAGGCCTTAAAAGAATCCATGCAGATGTCATTAAGTCTTCTACCACCTACAGCTTTGGTTGGACTTATTACTTTTGGGAGAATGGTGCAGGTTCATGAACTTGGATGTGAAGGCATTTCAAAAAGCTATGTTTTCAGAGGAACAAAAGATCTCTCTGCAAAACAACTGCAGGTAAACAACAGGAATGGCAGTTTGAACTGATCTGTGAATATCACTTTGTATATGTTGATAAATGCTTCTGCGTTTGTTTCTGGGTAGTATTTTTTCTTCTCTCTAAACAGCTGACTAATATAATTGTATCAGAGGCGTTCATTTAGTGTTGGCATCAGTTTTCTTTTGTGTGCCTGAAATTGTTTTCATATAGATTGAAGACCCTTCGCTTTTAACTTTATAGAAGAGTCATGCTGAAGGCCAAGAGGGAATAACCGTAGAATATTACCTTCTGTTTTTTGACATCTTTTAGTGAAACCAAACCAAACTAAACACTTTTAGTGTGTTTGGCAAGGGGAGATATTTTGAGACTTGAGAGTTATTTAATATATGAACTATGGGTATATATGTCTTCAATGATTTTTATCATTGGGGCAAATTGAGCCCTTATCTTCCAAAGCAAGTGAGTTATGTGTAGCATACGAAGATCATCTGGGGATATTTTTCAAAATCTTCATTCTGCCCAGAGATTTTGGTAACCCATGAGAGAGCCAGTGAATGTGTGTTTACATTGGGAAGGGTTGGTGGAATAGGATTGTTCATGTAAATTATTTTGCAAATACTTTCTGAGTAATTCTGGGACAACTCCCAAATAGAGAATAGTTACCGTAGAAGATGGTAGATAAATCTGGGATGAAGTTGACAAAAATAAAATGAGACTTCAGAGGCATTGAGGTAGATCAAAATGAAAAAGAAAGGAAAAGTTTTTTTTGGAAACAGAGCCTCAAGTTGTCACCCTGGGTAGAGTGCTGTGCCATCACAGCTCACAGCAACCTCCAACTCCTGGGCTTAAGCGAGTCCCTTGCCTTAGCCTCCCAAGTATCTGGGACTACAGGTGCCCTCCAAAACACCCAGCTATTTTTTTGGTTGTAGTTGTCATTGTTGTTTGGCAGGCCTGGGCTGGAGTCAAACCTGCCAGCTCTGGTGTATGTGGCTGGTGCCTTAGCCACTTGAGCTACAAGGTGGTGAGCGCCAAAGGAAGAGATTTTTGAGGATGACTCTAATTTGAAGCTTGGCAGACTGGGATAATGGTGCTACAGTTAACTAAGAGAACACACTGGAGGAATTGTAGGTTTGGATGAGGATGGAGGATAAGTATAGAGAATGAGCAGTGAATAAAATTTGATGAGATGGATAAATAGAAGTTTGTACTTTTAAGATATTTGTTGTTGAAGGCAAAGAAGAAGATACTATGGGAGTTTGAGAGAGAATTGAATTAAAGAGAGATGCTATGGGGGAAGGACACTTGAGTGGGTTTATATAAAGGGAAAGAGCCAAGCATCGTGGCACATGCCTTTAGGAGCCCAGCACTTGGGAGGTTGAGGCTGGTAGATTGCCTGAGTTCACAAGTTTGAGACCAGCCTGAGCAAGAGCGAGACCCAGTCTCTAAAAAAGAGCTGGGCGTTGTGGACGGTGCCTGTAGTCCCAGCCACTTGGGAGGCTGAGGCAAGAGAGTTGCTTAAGCCCAAGAGTTTGAGGGTGACGTAGTGAGACTCTATCTCCAAAGAAAAAAAAGGAAAGAGACTGAAGAGGGTGAACAAGGCCAGGTGCAGTGGCTCATGCCTGTAATCCTACCACTCTCAGGGGCTGAGGTGGAAGGATTGCTTGAGGCCAGGAGTCTAAGACCAGCCTAAGCAAGAGCAAGACCCTCTCTCTACCCAAAGTAGAAAAATTTAACTGGGTGTGGTGGGACTGTAGTCCCAGGTACTGGGAGGAGGTCTGAGGCAAGAGGATCACTCGAACCCAGGAGTTGGAGGTTGCTATGAGCTATGATGACACACCTGCACTCTATTAGGGGCAATAACACTTTGTCTCAAAACAAAGTATGAATATTTAAGTTATATAATAACTTATTTTGAGTATTAATTAGGAATAAAGTATTTCTGAGCTAGTATTTTTTTATTGAGAACATAGTGTCACTTTGTTACCCTAGGTAGAGTGCTGTGGTGTTACAGCTCACAGCAACCTGAAACTCTAGGGCTCAAGTGATTCTCTCTGGTAGCTGGGACTACAGGTGCCTGCCACAATGCCCGGCTATTTTTTTGTTGTTGTTGTTGTCGTTTAGCAGCCCTGGGCTGGGTTTGAACTCACCAGTCCTGGATCATGTGGCCAATGCCCTAACCACTGAGCTATAGACACCCCCTCTGAGCTAGTATTCTTTCTCTTTTTTATTTTTATTTTTGAGACAGAGTCTTATTCTGTTGCCCAGGCTAGAGTGCCCTGGCGTCAGCCTAGCTCACAGCAACTTCAAACTCGTGGGTTTAATAGATCCTCCTGCATCAGCCTCTTTGAGCAGCTGGGACTACAGGCGCCTGCTGCAATGTCCTGCTTATTTTTTCTGTTTCTGATAGAGACAGGGTTTCACTCTTGCTCAGTCTGATCTCAAATTCCTGAGCTCAAGGTATCCCCCTGTCTTGGCCTCCCAGAGTGCTGGGATTGCAGGTGTGAGCCACTCTACCCAACTTTCCTCTTTACTTACATAACACCTTGTACTTTGCTCTTCAGTGGTGCTTATTTTACTGCGTTGTTATCATTGTCCTAACAATCTCCCTTCCTGGACTATTTGCTTTCTGAAGAAAGAAACCTATGCTCTCTAGTTTTGTGTTCCTGCTGTCTAGTGCAGCGCCTTGTACATAGTAAATAGTTGATAAATCTTTGTAGAAATAATGTGTGTCACCCAAATCTCTTTATAGGAAATGCTGGGGCTCTCCAAAGTACCGGTTACTCAAGCAACACGTGGTCCTCAGGTACAGCAGCCACCTCCTTCTAATAGGTAATAATTAAATAGGAGAAAGAATTTGATAATTTATGCAGCTATTTTAAGCATCTCATTCCCTTAACTTGAAAGTAAACATTCAGAGATGCCATATGCCATATTGTTAAGTGTTTTTAGGAATATAAATAAATTACATTTTTATGATTTTTAAAAAGTTGATGCAAAGTTACTGCATTGAAATGGTTTGTTTCTTACCATTACAATGTAAGGAGTTATTTAATTTTGATGTATTCCTGATTTTCTATTTTTAAATTCAGAAAAAAAATTTGTGGTTTGAGGACAACCAAGCAAAATAGGGCCTCAAAAACTTTTTGTCTTCTTACCCTTAGAGGTAGCTTTTTCCTCTAAACTTCCCCCCACCAAACTTTGTAATTAGAGATAGTATTATTAAAATTGAATTGGCTCGGTGCCTGTAGCTCAAGCGGCTAGGGTGCCAGCTACATAAACTGGAGCTGGCAGGTTCAAATCCAGCCCAGGCCCCCCAAATAACAATGATGACAACTACAACCAAAAAAAAAAAAAAAAAAAAAAAATAGCTGAGTGTTGTGGCAGGTGCCTGTAGTCCCAGCTACTTGGGAAGCTGAGGCAAGAGAATTGCTTAAGCCCAAGAATGTGAGGTTGCTGTGAGCTGTGATGCCACAAGACTCCAGGGCGACAGCTTGAGTCTGTCTCAAAAAAAAATTTTGAATTGATGGATCTTCTTATATATTTCAATAACCTTAAAATTTGCTAGATTAGTAAATGAATACGTGTATAAAGTCCTGAAGTAATATTTGGGTTGAGTGTTTCATATATAGCAGTTGTTCAAAGTGAGGTTCCTGGACCAGCAGCATCAGTATAACCTAGGACCATGTTTGAAATGCAAATTCTTGGGGCCCCACCCCAGACCTACTGAAACAGACTTTAGAACTAGAACTCAGCAAATCTGTATTAAGACAAACTCTCCAGCTGATCACCATACAGAAGTTTGGGAACCACTGGTCTGCTGTGTATCCAGAGTATTTTTCCTAAAAACAGGAAAGTGGATACTTTTTTTTATAAGCCCTTACTGACAAACATTTATAATCGGCTTTTTATTTACTTTTGTTTTTCAGATTCTTACAGCCAGTACAGAAAATAGATATGAATCTCACAGATCTTCTTGGAGAACTTCAGCGAGACCCTTGGCCTGTACCACAGGGAAAGAGGCCTTTGCGTTCCTCTGGAGTGGCACTTTCTATAGCTGTAGGACTGCTGGAGGTAGTGATGATGGCTTTGTTTGGAATGAAGAGAGAGAGAGAGAGAGAGAGAGAGAGAGAGAGAGTGTGTGTGTATGGAACTGTAAATACCGTATATACTTGAGTATAAGCCGAGTTTTTTCCGGCACAAAATTTGTGCCGAAAAACCCAAACTCGGCACAAATTTTGTGCTGAAAAAACTCGGCTTATACTCGAGTATATATGGTATGTAGGAAAAAACCCAAGTGCTTATTTTTCTTTTTCTTATTCTTTCTTAACAATCAATACAGAATACCTCTGTGACCTCAGATAGATGTGAGTTTTTCCCTATACACCAACCAAGCAGTTCTGTGCTGGTTTCACATCTTGGAGATAGCAACAGATCTCACAGATTAAAGGCTTAGTCTTTAAGACTTCCTGTTACTTCAGATGCCAATTGCAAGTAGTAGGTTGTTACTATAACTCCTGACTGACTGGCTATAAATGACCCACCTTGGGTTTGATTTAATTTCTAGAGCAGCTCACAGAACAGGGAAATACTTTACTTATATTTATGGGCTTCTTATAAAGATATTTCAAATGATACAGATAAACAGTCAGATGGAGGAGATGTATTGAGATAGGTATAAGAGAAGAGGTGCAGCCCTCTAGGAGCCCCACGTGTTAGATATCCTCTCCTAACCCTGTCTTTTTAGGTGTTTACTGATGCTTACGTAGGCATGAGGTTATAACATTGATTGTTACATGGATGTGATTAATCACATCTTTGGCTATTGGTGATCAGCTTAAGCTTTAGTCCCTGCCCCTTTGGGAGAGGGCTGAAAGACCCAACCTTTTATCATGTGACCAGCCCCCATCATGAAGGTATCTAGGGGCTCCCTGCCACCAGTCATTTTATTAGTGTACGAAAGATATTCTTACCAAGAGCTATGTGTCTGGAAAGGAGAAGAATATGTATATTTCACAATGTAATAGGAATTATATTTGTAAGATAATGTTGAGTGAAAAAATCAGGTTTAGGACAGAGAATATATGATTTTCTTTATGGAAAATTTTTTTCTGCAACATATCCTTTTGTGTATAGACAGGATTCCGGAAAGATGTTCACCCAAATGTTAGCAGTAGTGAGATAAGGGGAATTTTATTTTTTAGGTAGAATTTGAAAAAAAAAATTTTTTTTTTTTGAGACAGAGTCTCACTTTGTCACCTTCGGTAGAGTGCTGTGGCTTCGCAGCTCACAGCAACCTCAAACTCTTGGGCTTAAGCGATTCTCTTGCCTCAGCCTTCCAAGTAGCTGGGACTACAGGCCCCCCACAATGCCTGGCTACTTTTAGAGACGGGGTCTTACTCTGGCTCAGACTGGTCTCGAACCTGTGAGCTCAGGCAGTCCACTCCCCTTGGCCTCCCAGAGTGCTAAGCTTACAGGTACGAGCCACTGCGCCTGGCCTCAGCTTTATTTTTTTGTTTGTTTTGTTCTACACTCATTAGATTGATACTGGACCTTGGTATCTCTTTATATCTTATTTTTTCCCTTGTATTTTTCTGCTTTGCTTCTATTTCTGGGCAGTCTTCTCAACTTTATTTTCCATATCTCTGTTTCAGTCTTCAGAAATGCTTATTAGCCTGTCCCTTGAGGTTTTATTGTTGTTTTTTTTTTTTTTTTCCCTTGAGGTTTTAATTCTCACAATGCTTTTAATTCCAGAAATTCCTTGAGAGTTGTCATGTTTGTTCTGACATCTGTTGTAATATTTCCTCTGTCCTGTATCTCTCAGCCTTTCATGCCAAAAACCCTCTCCAGGCAGATGGCCTACTTTCCATCAGAATCTATCATCTGCTGTATCTGGAGGTACATCCTACATCCTCTTTGGTTCATTTCATTTCTGCTTTTTGTATTTTTTGATTGCAAATGTGGAGCTTTTCAGGTATTAAGATCTAGCTTACTTTTGGTATTTGTGATATGCTTTTTGGATTATTTTATCAATCCAGTGCAATTTGTTGTTTGACATCCTTGAAATTTCTGGTCTACTGATAGCATTCTTTCTTATCTTTAAATTTATTTACTTATTTTTACTTTTTAATTTTATTTTTTACTTATTTTTAAAATAACACATTTTCTCTTATTTCACTGGCATCTTGTGAGAAAGGGAAAGTAGATTGGAGTGGTCAGTATATAACAGCGGTTCTCAACCTGTGGGTCATGACCCACAGAAACTGTATTAAAGGGCTGCAGCATTAGGAAGGTTGAGAACCACTGATATATCAACTTAAACTATAAGTTATACTTATGTTTTAAACATAGAAAACAAAAGCAAAACAACACCACAAAACAGAAGAGCTGGGTGCAGTGGCATGTGTCTAGAGTCCTAACTGCTCGAGAGACTGAGGCAAGAGGATCACTTTCGCATAAGACTTTAAGTCCGGCATGGATAGCACAGCAATACCATGTCTCTTAAAAAAAAAAAAAAAAGAAATACTAAGAAACACAAAAGTAACAAAACAGAAGAAATTACCCTCTGTTCTTCTTCTTTCTCTACTTCTGTCAGTTTTAAAACTAGTTGAGCAGAAAAAAATGTCCTGTTTATAGGGATTAAGTTTATATATTATTTAAAAAGTCTATTGTAAATAGTAGGGTATTCCTAAAAATGATTCAAATACCTTGTTTTCAAATTTCATTTTAAACATTTAATAATTTTATCTATTAGAAAATTTTTGCTTTTCTCTTATCTAGGAAGAATGTAAAATTATATCAGAAACATACACATATATCTATGATGTTTTCTGTTTTCTTTTAAACTCTTGACAAGTTACTTTTTCTCAATAGTGTACTTTTCCCAATACGGGGGCTCGTATCATGATGTTCATCGGTGGTCCTGCTACTCAGGGGCCTGGAATGGTGGTTGGAGATGAATTGAAGACACCTATAAGATCATGGCATGACATTGAAAAAGACAATGCCAAATATGTTAAAAAGGGAACTAAGGTAAATTTGTCTTTTTAAGTCTTTCTGTGTTATTAGAAATCTGGTATTCTGTCTTAGGAGCTTCTCCTTACTCTATGGAAAGAAAAAGAAGAAATCTGGTATTCATTTGATATAAGGGGAAGAATACAATTATTTTTTGATAGAAATTTGATATTATGAAGTTTAATACTATAACTTCTATTCAGAATTAGAGAAATATTTTTTCTTAATAACTTTTACAGTTTTTCTTGTTTGAAATACTTAAAAACGTCAGAGTAGGTACCAGTAGGTATCTGCTTGAAGATGCCTCCTGAGAGAAGCCTTCTATGCCTTACTAAGGTGTTCTTGTTGAAGCCCCTGATGTCTTTTCTAGACACAAATATTGTCCGTAGCTTGAATAGTCCATCATTTTCTGGGGAATTGTTTAACTTCATCTAACTTCACATTTTTGTACATTTTACCACTGTTGATTTCATGACTCTATACATTGTTTCTATTTGTTAATGTCTTAGTTAATATTTTTAAAAATTCTCTGGAGTTCAGTTTTAGTTTAGTTTTACTATATTATCTCACATTATTTGGTAGTCATCATTATATTTTTAAAAGTAGTTAATTATAGATAATTTTTGTCACTGTTAGTAGATACTTTTTTCCTTGCTAACTAATTTTTTTGTTTGCTTGTTTGTTTTGTTTAGCAGGTCCTGGCCGGGTTCAAACCCCTCTTCCCCCTCCCCATGCACAGGCCCGGTGCTCTAACCATTGAGCTGTGGGCGCCCAATATGGCGCTCAACTAACTTTTTTTTTTTTTTTGAGCTTGTAATTTTTCTTGGTTAGAGTTTCAAAAAATGTTTGATTATCTTACTACTTTTGTATTGTTACACTATTTTTGGATGTTTTTGTTACTTGGGTTTAGGCAGGAAAAAGAGTTCTCTGTTGTTCTTCTGTTACACCATGTTTATATGTGAAGAACAAGATGTTCAGTATGCCTTTCTTTACATTTAGCTTCATTTAGGGGTTTATCTAGGAAGAGTGATTTTCTAGATAACTTCTAAAGCAAAAAAAAAGAGTGACTTCTAAAGAAAAAATGGGAAAATGTCAGGTGTCATTTTATGAGTACTGTAGAAAATTAAATAATAAATCATATTTAAATATGATGTGTTATTCTTTCAGTTATTCTTAGGTCATTTAGATCTATTAATGAAAAAAAGATATATAGGATGATTTTGTGTATTACCTTGATTTAACTTGTAAAAATATTTTATAGCATTTTGAAGCACTGGCTAATCGAGCTGCTGCAACTGGCCATGTTATTGATATCTATGCCTGTGCGTTAGATCAGACAGGTCTCATGGAGATGAAATGCTGTCCCAACCTCACTGGGTATGTTTTAAATTTTTATAGTTTTCTTAATTATGAAAAAATGATGATAGTTTCCAAATATAAATCAATGATGAAAGTTTAGGAAAAAAAGTTATTATCCTACCACTTCAAGATCTGTTAACACATCTGTTAACACTTTTTGATAATTCATTTAGTAAAGCACCCTTTAAAATATTTTCTAAGTTACTCACTTATTTTATATTATTTTTTTTTATTATAGATAAAAATATGCACCATACATGTGGCCCGACCTATTAACCTCTCTTCACCCAAACCTTCCCCCTCCCTTCGCCTTCCTTGGTCCTTCCCCCATAGTCTTGTGGTATAGTTGGGTTATAGCCTTCATGTGAAAGCTATAGTTTAGCTTCATAGTAGGGCTGAGTACATTGGATACTTTTTC
>CAUYPK010161540.1:0-17346 GCA_963574355.1 Loris lydekkerianus
GGAGGTTGCTGTGAGCTGTGACACCATGGCACTCTACCAAGGGTGACATGGTAAGTCTCTGTAAAGAAAGAAAGAAAGAAAGAAAGAAAGAAAGAAAGAAAGAAAGAAAGAAAGAAAGAAAGAAAGAAAGAAAGAAGAAAAGAAAAGAAAAGAAAAGAAAAGAAAAGAAAAGAAAAGAAAAGAAAAGGCAAGGCAAGAAAAGAAAAAGAAGTCAGTGAAGTTAAAGAAAAAGTCACAAAGAATCTGGATATAATTATCAGAACTTAAAAAATTAAAAGTGGCATTTAAGGAAAAGGAGCTTCAAAACACAGTAGAGTCTCATTAATAGAGCAAAACATGGGGAAGAAAGAATCTCAGAAATCAATGACAAGACATTTGAACTAACCCATTCATTCAAAGAAACAGAAAAAGATGAAGAATAAAAGCAGAGCTTTCCCTAAGAGTTATGCGATTACTTCAAAATATAGAATATTTGTTTTTTGTTTGTTTGTTTGTTTTATTTATTTATTTATTTTATTAAGTCATAGCTGTGTACATTGATATGATCATGGGGCATCATACACTAATTTCACAGACCAGTTGACACGTTTGTATCTCACTGGTTAACATAGCCTTCCTGGCAATTTCACAGTTATTGTGTTAAGACATTTACATTCCACATTTACTAAGTTTCACATATACTATTGTAAGATGTACCACAAGTGTATTCTCACGGGTATATGTACACCATGGAATATTATGCAGTCTTAAAGAAAGATGGAGACTTTACTTCCTTTGTGTTTACATGGATGGAGCTGGAACATATTCTTCTTAGTAAAGTATCCCAAGAATGGAAGAAAAAGTATCTAATGTACTCACCCCTACTATGAAACTAATTTAGATATTTCACATGAATGCTGGACAGTAAAATATAGAATATTTGAATTACAGGGATTACTATAGGAGATGAAAAGGGTCTCAAAAGCATGGCAGCTGTACTTCAAGATATCATAGTGAAGAATTTCCCAAGCATTGCAAGAGATCTAGAAATCTAGACACAAGATACTTCAGAACCAACTTATAGCTTTCTTATGAAAGCTATAACTCAATCATAGCCCAAGAAGAAGGGGAATGAGGAGAGGGAGGAGAGGGGAGGGAGTAGGATGATTGGAGGGAGAGTAATTGGTGGGACCACACCTATGGTGCATCTTACAAGGGTACATGTGAAACTTACTAAATGTAGAATATAAATGTCTTAATACAATGACTAAGAAAATGCCATGAAGGTTATGTTAACCAGTTTGATAAAAACATTTCAAATTGTATATAAAACCAGCACATTATACCCTATGATTGCATTAATGTACACATTTATGATTTAATAATAATAATTAAAAAATACTTCAGAACCCCAGTCCAACTCAATTCAAACAAAGCATTTCCTAAACACATTGTAATGAACTTGAGCAAAGTCAAAATAAAAGAGAAATTTTACAAGGAGCCAGGACTAAGCAACTTCTTGCCCATAAAGTGGAAAAGTATCAGGTGACAATATACATTTCAGCTGAAACTTTTCAAAGGAGAAGGAGGTGGATACCTATATTTAACGTTCTTAAAAAAAAAAAAAAAACAATTTTTTGCCCTGTATTCTATATCCTACTAAACAAATTTTCATAATCAACAGAGAAATCAAATATTTTACTGATATGCAAACTTTGAGAAAATTTGCCACAAGACCAGCTCAGCTTTACAGGAAATACTTAGACCTATTCTCCACACTGACCATAACAATGGACCACCAGAAAACTAAACACCCAGAAACTAATGGACAAAGCCTCATTTCCACAATGGTGAAAGGGATAAAATTAGCAACAAACTGCCACAAAAACACAAAAACTCCACAACACTTGCCAATTATCTCAGTAAATATAAATAGTTTGAATTACACACCAATGAGGTAAAGGCTTTTTGAATGAATAAAAAAGGCATACACCAACTATATATGTCTTCAGGAAACACTGATAATCTTAAAGGACAAACAAACAAACAAAAAAACAACTCAGGTCAAAGGGAGGGAAAACAATATTTCAGTCAAATGGAAATCAGAAGAAAGAAGTATTTTTAGAAAATATTAGATTTAAAAACATAAAGAAAGACAAATGGACTCTATACAGATCAAGGGAATGATGTATCAAGAAGACATTATAATCATAAACATCTATATGCCCAATTTAAATGCTCCTAGATATGTAAAGCAAACCCTAACTGATTTGAACAATATGATATCCTACAATATCAAAATTACTGGGGATTGCAGCATCTCTTTGACAGAACTGGACAGGTCATACAAGCAGAAACAAAACAAATAGACAAAGGAATTAAATGTAACACTAGAATAATTAGTCTTGATAAACATATGCAGAACATACCACTCCAAAACTATTGAGTATGTGTTTTTCTCACTGGCTCATGGATCACATTTCAAAAGCAATAATCTCCTAGCCCTCAAGTAAAATCTTATTAAAATTAAAAAATATATAAATTACAACTTGTATTTTTTTCAGACCATAAGGAAATAAAGGTAGAACTCCAACAAAAACCTCCATCTGAACAAAGTCATAGAAACAAAACCACTTTATACTGTATGACATGTAGGTCCAGGAGGAGACAAAGAAGAAAATTATTATATTTCTCGAACAAAATGGCATTGAAACCACAAACTATACAACCTATGGTATACTGCAAATGCAGTTGCAAGAGGGAAAATCATTACATTAAATGCACACATTCAAAAACAGAAAGTGCAGATTGACAGCCTAATGAACCATCTAAAGGAGCCAGAAAAGGAAGAGCATTCTAATTCCAAATCTAGTGGAAGAGAAGAAATAACTAAAATTCCATAAGAATTAAATGAAATTGATAACATAAGAATATTTTAGAAGATTAGCAAAACCAAAAGTTGGATCTTACAAGATTAATAAAAATGGTTAACACTTGGCCAGATTAGTTAGAAAAAAATATATATATCTTAACTCAATCAGACACAAAAAGGGGAAATAAGAACAGATACCATATAGCTACAAAAGATGATCACTGACTACTACAAAAAAACTCTAAGGCCAGAAATCTGAAGGCATAGAGAAAATGGGCCAATACCAGAATCATACAACCTCCCTAAAATTAACAAAAAAGAACTACACAAATTGAACACAACAACATCAAACACTAAAATTGCAACAAAAGTAATTAATCTTCCCAAAAGGGAAAGCCGTAGATCAGGCAGTTTTACAACAGAATTAGACCAAATCTTTAAGGGGAATTTTGTATCTATATTTCAGAACCTATTTCAAAACATAGACAATGAAGGCATCATTTACATCATGTTATAGAAAGCAAACATCATCTTGATACCAAAACCAGGAAATGGTCCAACACAAAGAAAATTGGGGACCATTATCATTAATGAAAATTGATGCAAAAACATTTAATAAAATCCTAGCAAACAAAAGATAGCTATATGTTAAAAAAATTATAAATCATGTTCAGATGAGGTTTAGCCTAGAGAAGCAAGTTTTACTCAACATACATTAATCCATAAATGTAACTCACCATATAAATAGAAGCTAAAACAAAGACCTTATGATACCCTCAATAGATACAGAAAAAGCACTCAACAAAATTCATCAAGTCTATCTAACAAGGAAACTTAAGAAAATTGACAAAGAAGATATATTTCTTAAACTGATAGAGGGCATCTGCAATAAATCCACAGCTAATATGATACTGAATGGAGTAAAACTGAAAGCATTTCCATTAGAACTGGACCCAGACAAGGATGCAATCTAGTGCAACTGCTTTTCAACATAGAGCTGGAAGTTCTAGCCAATGCAATAAGGCAAGAGAAGGAGATCAAAGCATCCACATAAGGACAGAGGAGTTCAAATTCTTGCTCTTTGCTGACAGTATGATCCTAGGACAATGTGGGAACAAACTCTTGATAATATTCGCCTGTGGAAAGATTCTATGAAGACTCCATTGGCAATCACAACAACAAAAACAAATAAATGAGAATTAACTAAGTTAAAAATCTTCAGCACAGCCAAGGACACAACAATTAGAGCAAATATACAACTTTTAGAATGGGAAAAGATATTTTCATGTTATGAATCTGACAAAAGTTTGATAACCAAAATCTACAGAAAACTCAAATTAATCAACATAAAAAGAACAATCTCATCTATCACTTGAGCAAGAAACAGGAACAGAATCTTTTTTGAAAAAGACAGAAGAATAGACAACAAACACATGAAAAAAATTTTCACTGTCTCTGAGCATTAGAGAAATGCTAATCAAAACCACTGTGAGATATCGCCTAACCCCACCAAGAATAGCCCACATCATAAAGTCCCAAATCTGCTAGTGTTAGCACAGTTGTGGAGAGAATGAACTCTTTTGCACTGTGGGTGGGATTGTGAACTAACACAGACACTGTGATAATAAATAAAGAGAATTCTAAAAGAGTTAAAAGTAAACCTTGTATTGAATTCCACACTCCCATTAATAGGTATCTACCCAGAAGAAAAATAATCATTGTACCATAAGGACATAAGCACCAGAATGTTTATTGCAGCTCCATTCACAATCACCAGGATGTAGAATCAACACAATTATCAACTCATGAATGAAATAGTAAACTGCGGTACATGTAGGCTATGGAATATTATTTACCCATAACAAGATGGAGATTTTGTGTCTTTTGTAATTACCTGAATTGAGTTGAAGAATATTCTTCTGAGTAAAGTATCACAAGAATGGAAAAGCAAGTATCCAATGTACTTAATACTAATATGAAACCAAAAAATAAACAACTTCATGTCCACATGAGATAAAAACACAATGAAATTTGACTGGGGCAGGGAGGGAGGAGGAGGGAAAGAGGAAAGGGTAGGAGGGAGGAAAATTGGTACCTCTCATCTAGGAGTACAAAATATAAGGGTATATAGCACAACCCCTGGGTGAAGGACTAAACAACAACTTCAGGTTTATCTAAGAATAACAAACAATGGAACCTAATTATTTATGCCCTCATATTCGTCTGAAATTAAAAAAAAAAAAAAACTCGAAGAAAAATACTCTGTGGATGGTAAAAATTTTACAGTTCCCATGAATACAGTTAGAAAGGAGATATGGGTATTTCTGTGGTATACAAATTATTATTAAAAATATATATCAAAGTCTATTCAGTTTATTATATGAAGAAACTGATGGAACATAGGTTTAATGGCCTATTCAAAGATACTTGACAACTTTCTATCAGAACTGATAAAGTCTGTCTATAGCAAACACACAGCCAATATTATATTGAACGGTGTAAAATTAAAAACATTTCTACTCAGATCAGGAACTAGGAAAGGTTGCCCATAGTCTCCACTGCTTTCCAACATTGTAGTGGAAGACTTAGCCATCACAATCAGGCAACAGAACGTAATCAAGGGTATCCATATAGGGTCAGAGGAGGTCAAACTCTCACTCTTTGCAGATGATATGATTTTATACCTGGAGAACCCCAGGGACTCAACTACAAAACTCTTGCTACGGTTTCAAATGCTTCTCTAAACACCAGCCTTTAGTTTTTTGCTCCGACATTGAGACTGAAATATTGCATGGAAGAATAAAATCCCATTTCTATAATGAAGAATGAATAATGTGAACATAATGGTAAATAAGTAAAACTACTGGATTCAATTTCAGAAAAACCAAATACTTCCACAAAAATTGATGTTTATGATAATGTGTCAATGTGGATATAATATACTTGTATTTATTTCACTAACAGTGAAAGTGATTAGTAAATCTCACTCCTACAAAGGAATGATAATTGAATTTATATATTTTTAAGATGTATACAGTAGCTTCACAATACTATCTTAACTATGGAGAGGAAATATTTATTTGATGTAAAGATTTTTTTTTCTACACTCAAATTGGGGGTTTTAGAAAACATAGTCTCACATTTATGATGATTTTTAATAGGGGATTCATGGAGAAAATGTCCCTTAATGATTGTTATTTTCTAGGGTTCTTATTACTTCTACAAAAGTAATGTGTTTTGTAATAACTAAACAAGAATTTATTGTGCTAATATCATTTCCTCATGAACTGATGAAATTTTCTTCAATAATTTGCTTAAAATAAATGTAATAAGTTTATTTTAGGAGGTTTTTATACCCTAAATATCTCCAGATTTTTATTCTGAACAAAGAAAGTAATGGTGTTGCTTTACTGAATTAACAAATTCTGTACATATTAGAAAAACTAACTCAGTTGATTCTTTTTATATCACTAATTTAAGAAAAATAATAATATTTGCATTATAAGATCAATGAGTTTCTTTAAGTTTTCATTAATTGGGATATTCATGAGAGAAAATTTATTTTGACCTGGGAAGTGTTTATACATGCTTAAAACAGAAAGAGCTTCTTAAGACTTGGGCCTACACTTTGCATTTACTATGAATATCTCAGTGCTTAAGAAATACTCCTGGATCAAAAGCTAAAATTCTGTTGCTAAAACGTATTGAATTGAAATTCATATACATGAATATATAAAAACACCTGAGAAAGGTGGTAATTGACTGAATTTTCTGAGTTTATATTAGTTTAGTAAAAAATCAGTTGTTTTTATTCAGGTTGTCTTATTTATAATATTAGCACCATCCTTGGTGTGAGACTTATGATGGAGGTGGT
This sequence comes from Loris lydekkerianus, assembly GCA_963574355.1. Lineage (NCBI taxonomy): Eukaryota > Metazoa > Chordata > Mammalia > Primates > Lorisidae > Loris > Loris lydekkerianus. The sequence goes on from CAUYPK010161540.1 coordinate 6,726, forward strand.
TGAAGAGAAATTTTTTATAGGATAAATTCAGAAGTAGTGCAAATACATTATTGTATTTTATTATTAATGTACCACTTATATATGTACTGCTTAAATTTTAAGCAGTAAAGTTTGAACTATACTAGCGGGGAAGCTCTAGACAATACAACTAATACCCAGTTAGCCACCTGTGATTGGCAGAGCTTATGTTTTGTGTTCTTCCAAATTACCTGCTCACAGGAAATGAGTTTGGGTTAAATTTTGTTTGATTATATAGGAATTCAAGTTATTAAAACCACCTCAGTCTAATAGCCTCTGCAATTTAACTATCTTGACATATACAATGGCCTGGCCTCTCTGTTGTTTTAAAATTTTGTTACTATATATAATTCTCCCCTATTTAAGAGTTACAATTAAATGAACAGTGCATGATATAAAGCACATTTGAAGTATTTGGAAAAACAAAAAAGAGCTTCATCATAAAAGGCTAATTATTAATTTGACTTCTGTCATCCCTACCTGTTCAGATGTGACCGCAATTTATCCTATTTAGTAAATCTGTAAGTATGTTGCATTTGCAATGTGCTACTATGAAACTGGGCTACCCTATGTCAGAAAAATATTTCCATAAAATTTTACTGAAAATAAACGTGAAGTAGAAGGACAATGAGGGGAAAGGTCTATCTTTGCATTTACATCCAATTGTTCTTGTTTCCAGTATTAGCAAATTTGTTGTTTTTTTTTTTTTTTTTGAGTAATAATGTATGTTTTTACTATTAAATCATAGCATATGCATTAATGTATTTATGGGGTACAATGTGCTGATTTTATATACAATTTTGAATGCTTATATCAAAGTGTTTAACATAGCCTTCACCTCACTTATTGTGTTAAGACATTTATACTCTATGCTTAACAGATTTGACATGTACCCTTGCAATATGCATCATAGGTGTAGTCCCACTGTTTACCCTCCCTCCATCGAATCTCCCCTCTCCTCTCCCTTCCCCCTCCTCTTCCCTAATTCATACTGGGTAATAGTTGTGCTTTATCTTTCATATAAAAGTGTGGGTAATACATTGATTTCACAGTAGTACTGAGTACATTGGATACTTTTTCTTCCATACTTGAAATACTTTACTACGAAGAATTTGTTCCAGCTCCATCCATGTAAACATAAAAGAGGTAAAGTCTCCGTCTTTTTAAGGCTGTATAGTATTCCATGATCTACATACACCATAATTTGTTAATCCATTCATGGGTTGATTGGTATGTGGGCTTCTTCCATGGCTTGATAATTATGAATTGGGTTGCAATAAACATTCTGGTACAAATATCTTTGTTATAAATTGATTTTTGGTCTTCTGGATGTATACCTAGTAGAGGAATTGCAGGATTGAATGGCAAGTCTACTTTTACTTCCATAAGTGTTCTCCAAACTTCTTTGCAAAAGGAACGTATTAGCTTGCATTTCCACCATCAGTCCAGAAGTGTTCCCTTTTCTCCACATCCATGCCAACATCTGTAGTTCGGGGATTTTTATTATGTGGGCTAATCTTACTGGAGTTAGATGATATCTCAAAGAAGTTTTTATTTAAATTTCTCTTATGATTAAAGATGATGAGCATTTTTCATGTATATGTAGGCCATGTGCCTGTCTTCTTCAGGGAAGCTTCTGTTTAATTCTTGCCCATAATGAAATGGGATTACTTGCTCTTTTCTTATTAATAAGTTTGAATTTTCTGTGAATTCTGATTATCAAACCTTTGTCAGAAACATAACATACAAATACTTTCTCCCATTCTGAGGACTGTCTGCTTGCTTTACTTACCATTTTCTTTGCTGTGCAGAAGCATTTTAGTTTGATCAGATCCCAGTAATATATTACTGGTGTTGCTTCAATTGCCCATGGGGAGGCGATCCTCCTCATAAAATATTTTCCCAGGCCTATTTCTTCAAGTGTTTCTACTGCACTCTCTTCAAATATCTATATCATTTCATGTATTAAATTTAAATCTTTTATCCAGTGAGAGTCAACTTTTGTTAATGAGAAAGGTGTGGTTCCAGTTTCAGTCTTCTACAAGTCACCAGCAAATTCACCCAGCACCTTTTGTTAAATAGGGAATCTTTCCCCCTATTTAAGCTTTTGATAGGCTTATCAAAGATCAAATGATGGTAAATGTCTAGGTTCATCTCTTGGTTCTCTACTCTGTTCCACATGTCTACTTCTCTATTTTTGTGCCACTACCATGCTGTTTTAACAGTATAGATTTATATTATAGCTTGAAGTCTAGCAGTGTGATTCCTCCTGATTTGTTTTTGTTTTGGAGAAATATCTTGGCTATTCAAGGTATTTTCTGATTCCATATAAAATGAAGTACTATTTTTCCCAGATCTTTCAAGTATAACAGTGGTGCTTTAATAGAGATTTCATTAAATTTGTATATTTCTATGAGTAATTTGGTCATTTTAACAATGTTGATTCTTCCTAGCCACGATCATGGTATGTTTTTCCATATGTTAACATCTTTAGCTGTTTCTTTTCTCAGAGTTTCAAATTTCTATTTATGGAGATCTTGCACATTCTTTGTTAGGTAAACTCCTAAATATTTTATCTTCTTTGGCACTATTATGAAAGAAATAGAGTACTTGACTGTTTTCTCAGCTTGACTATTGTTGGCATATTTAAAAGCTACTGATTTGTGAGTATTGATTTTGTATCCTGAGACATTGCTGTGTTTCTTGATCACTTCCAAGAGTCTTATAGTTGAGTCCCCTGGGTTCTCCAGGTAAAAAATCATATCATTTGTAAAGAGAGTTTGATCTCTTCTGATCCTATTTGCATACCCTTGATTGCCTTCTCTTGCCCAATTGCAGTGACTAAGACTTCCATTACAACGTTGAAAAGCAGTGGAGACAGTGAGCAACCTTGCATGGTTCTTAATCTGAATAGAAATGTTTTCAACATTACTCCATTCAATATGATATTCCCTGTGGGTTTGCTGTAGATGGCCACTATAAGTTTAGGAAATGTCTGTTCTATACCTATCTTCATAAGTGTTTGGATCATAAAAGGATACTGGATATTATCAAAATCTTTCTCTGAATCAATTGAGAGACTCATATGATCTTTTTTTTTTATTTTGTTTATGTGATGTATTATATTTATATATTTATGTATATTAAACCAAACTTGAGACCCTGGGATAAAACCAATGTGTTCATATTGAATAATTTGTTTGATGTGTTGCTGGATTCTATTTGTTGGGATCTTATTGAATATTTTTACAACTATATTCATTAAAGATTTCATTTTACTTTATTTTATTTTTCATTACTTGTTGGGTCTTTTCCTTGTTTGGGGATCAGGGTGATATTTGCTACACAGGATGTGTTGGGAAGTATTTCTTCTTCTTCTATGCTTTGGAAAAGGTTAAGTAATATAGGTACTAGTTCCCCTTTAAAGGTATGATTGAATTCTGATGTGACAGCATATTATCTCGGATTTTTCTTTTTGGGGAGATTTCATATATTTGATGCTATTTCAGTGCTTAAGATAAATCTATCCGACACTTCTAATTCTTTATGTCTGAGTCTGGGAAGGTGGCATGCTTCCAAATATTGGGCAAATTTTCTTCAGATTTCATATTTCATATCCTTCCTTTTATATTTCTGAGAATAGGGTTTTTTATAGGATTCATTAAGGATATTTTGAATTTCTGAGGTGTCTGTTGTTATTTCACCTTTATCATTTCTGATTGACGATATTAAGAATTTTAATTTTCTATTTCTTGTTAGGTTAACCAAAGGTTTATCAGTTTTGTTAATCTTTTCAAAAACTAACTTTTTGATTTGTTGGTCTTTTGAATAATTCTTTTGTTTTCAATTTCATTTAATTCTGCTCAAATTTTTGTTATTTCTTTTCTTCTGTTGGGTTTGGGCTTGGAATACTTGAGATGACCATTTATTTCTTGAGATGACCAGATACTTGAGATGACCATTTAGTTCTTGACTTCGTCTCTTTCTGTTCTCTTGAGAAATGCTTCCAATGCTATGTATTTCCCTCTTAGGACTACCTTTGCAGTATCTCACAGGTTCTGATAATTCGTGTTTTCATTATTTGTTCCAAAAAACTGGTAATTTCCTTCTTAATCTCATCTATGATCCAGCAATAATTCAGCACAAGATTATTTAGTTTCCATATCTTTGTATGAGTATGAAGATTCCTGTTGTTTTTGAGTTCAACTTTCATTCCGTGATATTCTAAGAAAATATAAGGAGTAATTTCTATTGTTTTAAATTAGCTGAGTTTAGACTTGTGACCTAAGGTGTGATCAATTTTGGAGGAACTTCCATGGACTGATGAGAAGAATGCGTATTCAGTTTTTTTAGGATGAAATGTTCTGAAGATGTTTGCTAAGTCCATTGGTTGTAAGGTCCAGTGTATGTCCATTATGTCTTTGCTTAGTTTCTTGTTTGAGGATCTATCTAACACTGCCATAAGGCTGTTAAAACATTTGACTATTATGGTGCGGAAGATATAAAATTTTTCATGTCTGTTAGCATTTCCTTTATAAATTGAGGAACATTGTGGTTGGGTGCATAAGTTAATAATTGAAATCTCTTCATGTAGAGTTTTTTTCTTGACAAATATGAAGTGACCATTCTTATCTTTCTTTACTTTTGTTGGTTTAAAGCCTATTGTATCTGCAAAAAAATTTTCATCCCCTGCTCCATCCCTTCACCCTGAGTCCTTTAAGTTAAGACAACATTCTTGTATACAGCAGATATCTGGTCTGAGTTTATGTATCCAGTCAGCCAACCTGTAACTCTTTAGAGGACAATTTAAACTATTCACAATAATTGAGAGAATTGATAAGCCTGGTAGTGTTTTAGGATTTAAGTTTTTTGAATGTCCAGTGGATTTTTTAATCCTTTTGCCACTGTGGAAGTTGAGTTTTGATCAAAAATTTCTGAGTGAGTTTACTTTGGTGGTAGAGCATTGTGCTGGTCATTGTGAAGGATGAGTATGAGAATATCCTGGAGAGCAGGTTTAATTATGGCAAATTTCTTCACTATGTGTATGTCATTAATGTATTTGAATTCTCTATCACAAATGAAACTCAGTTTAGCAGGATATAGGTTCCTGGGCTCAAAGTTGTTTTGTCTTAGGAGATTGGAGGTCAATGACCATCCCCTTCTGGCTTGAAAATTTTCAGCTGTGAGGTCTGCAGTCATTCTATTTTTCTTCCCCTTGTAGGTTATGATTTTCTTACATATGGCTGCTTAGAGCATTTTCTCCTTCATATGATGTTTGGCAAATTTAATTACAATGTGTTAGGAGATGCTTTATTTGGGTTGAGTTGTTCTGTGGTTTTGAAACTGTCTACTATCTGAAGTTCAGTTTCTCTTGCCATGCTTGGGAAGTTATCCTCAATTATATCTTGGAGTAGAGCATCTGTGCCTTTAGGAACATCCTTTTCTTCTTCAGGAATTTCTGTCAGGTGAAGGTTTGCTCTTTGTAGTGGTCCCACAACTCTCTTGAGGAATGTTGTTTTTGCTCTCCACTTCTTTGCCTCATTGAGCATTTGGGAGCGTCCAAAACCTTTATCTTCAATGTCGAAGGTATTTTCATTTGCCTGCTCTATTCTGTCACTGAAGGATTCTATTGTATTTCTCAGATCTTTGAGGGCTGCAATTTCTTGCCTCATTGTAAGTAAATCTTTGGAGATTTTGTCTTTGAATTTATTGAATTCTTGAGACAACTTTTGAATTACTCCTAATTTCTAATTCCAAATTATCTCCATTCCATTAATCTTATTTGCCATCCAAATTCTGAACTCAATTTCTGAAATCTCAGCCATGTGTTTATGAATGGGATTTTCTGCTGTGTCTTCTTTGTCTTTCCTTGGGAGAGTTTATCTACTCTGAGTATTCATGTTGCCAGAGTTTCTCTGCTGATTCCACCCCCACTGTGTGGCTAGAGAATCTGGTAAAGTGAAATTGGATTTTGGACTCCTGGAGTTGTAATTATCCAGCCCTTTACCGAAAAGCTGTGACTGGTGACTGTGGCTTTTCCCCTACAACTTTAAAAAGTTCCTGCTCAGTACTGCAGCCAGAGACTCTGGGGACCTGCTTGGTGTGATGGGGCTAGGTGGCTCTGTCTTGTATTCAACTAGTCTCGATCCAATCCTAGTAAATCAGTGGCTATGGGCTGAAATCTCAGCTGTGGAGAAATTATGACACCCCAGCCCCCTCGGGCAACAACTGAAAAAGGAAAATCAAACCCTCCCACTACAACACAAACATTGCACTACCTTGAAGGGTCCCCGGGTGATTGGTCCAGGTCAAGAGTTCAAAACCAATTTTCCCAGTCAGCACAAATGCAGATTAAGTTCTGAGTTCAAAAGGTCTCCAGCAACTAGATAGCAGGGGTCCACTGGCAGACTCTCTCCAATGCTATGTGGAATAAGAAAGGCCCACCGATCAGAAGAGTTAGTCTGGGGGCAAGGGAGATGATGCCTCCTTCCTCACATTGCACCTCTGTCACACCCAGTCTCTGGTAACCCCATGGGGCTGTGGACCAGTTCCCTCCAATGAGCACATGCATCAGGGATTTGTGACTGCCAGAGTCAAAGGAGAGTCAATGCCTCCTCCACCAGACTGCCACAATTAGACACCAGCGAGCAGGGGGACGGAAGCCTGACTACCTTGGGTGCTTAATGGAAACTGGGGAGTATTGCACCTGAGTTTCTTCCAAGCCAAAGGTTAACACAGCAGCAAATGTTTTTCTCCCTCAGAGATTGCACCTCTGCCCTAGCTGCAGTCCTCCTCTGGTATCCCTGCAGGGTGAGTTCTGGCTCCCTCTGGCAGTCCACAGAATTCAGGAGGATTCTCTCTGAAATTTGACCCTAGCGGAATTGCTCTACTATTGCTGCTGCTGCATGGCAGGTGCCTCTGCACAGGCTCCTGTGCCTCCTGTTTTTATTTTAAAAGACCTACAAATTCAGCTAGATACTGTTAAAATAATATTTGTTATTTTTCCCTTTTGTTTTTATTATGTTCAACATCTCTAAGTAGATCTGGACTGTAAAGTACATACCTTCTTTTGGGAAGGTACCCATTTATTCATGCTAGGGTAACCAAGGGAAATATAAAGATGAAATGATCACTAAGCCTTCCAGGTTGTCTTGTCTAACAACTCCTGTATGTTAAGAAGGAACCCTGAAGACACCAAATCTGGTGGGGGGAAAAAAAGAAAGCCATAGGTGTTGTTCTATTTGGTCAGGTCAGGTTGACACAGGAAAGTGACTTCCAATGCTGGGAGCCTCTTGAGGTCCAAGAGGTTCTTTACCTTAGTGCAATAAAGAATTCTGGAGAAAACTGACAATACAAAATGAAAGTGAGTTTTATTTAGAAAACATGGAGGCTAGAGGTGTTGTCTCATGCCTGTAATCCTAGCACTCTGGGAGGCCAAGGTGGGCAGGTTGCTTGAGCTCAGGTCGAGCCTAACCTGAGCAAGAGAGAGACCCCATCTCTACTAAAAATAGAAGAACTAGCCAGGCATTATGGCAGACACATGTAGCCCCCAGATTATCAGCAGTCTGAGGCAAGAGGATTTCTTTAAACTCAAGAGTTTGAGGTTGCTGTGAGCTATGATGCCAGGGCTCTCTACCCAGGGCTGAAGTAAAATTCTGCCTAAAAATATATATTTACAGATATATGTAGAAAATCTACCCTACAGACAAATTAGAGGCTACTTCTCCCTGCAGTAGAATACTGGCTGCATAGTTCCTTTAGTCCCTCTATTTAAGCAAAGCTTAATTATAGGGTAAACAAGGGGAGAAATATTCATGTTATTTCTCAGGAAGGGGCATTGTTTTCCTGGATTTAGGATGACATTCTTCTTTTGAATAAATATGATCAAGCATGAAGTGTTATATTGTCAGGTTCATGATGGAGGTATGAGATTTTCTTAGAAACTTTTAAGGAAATAAATTCTACAATGAAGCTGGCAGGTCTATAGGTGGTCCATTTCTCTACCAACTTGGTTATAACTGGTTGGAGCTTGTTCTGCCTCCATCTTGTTTTATCAGGGAGGAAAGCAGGAAACACAGACTTCCTGACTCAGTTAAACAATGCCCACACAATTAGTGCCTGAAGTAATGCCTAAAGAAATGCCCAAAGCAGTTACCAAAACAATGTCTAAAGCAATGTCTATTGATTCCCTGTCTCAAGGTAATCATATGATTTGTAATATGCTAATTTCACTTTGGGTCTATCAAAAGTATCTTGTATATACAGTTAAATATTAAGACTAGAATTAGTAGTTTAATTTTACAGATGGATAAATAGGATTAAAATAGTTATGAACTATACCAAAAGTCCGATAACTAATTAGTGATAAAATTAACACAATAAGTGTTTAAACTTCTGGCTGTGTTCTCATCAGACCATACCACATACCACAATCACACAAGCTGAAGTATCTGATGACTCTCTCTTAAAAAAAAAAATAAATAAATAAATAAAAATAATAGATGTCTGCAGATTTGTTACAAGAACATTTTGCATGGCAGTGAACTCTGGGCTATACACCCTACACATGGCCAGTCTCATATTTCTCTTTTAATGTGAAAATGGTGTAATCCTAAATCTTCATCTCTTCTCCTAGAATCTTCTTTAATCAGTAATGCTTTTTGCCTTCCCCTATGGACATAATTAAATTTCATGTAAAACATGTCCTATTGTGATGTGTTGGGGTTCCAGTTTCTGTAATATTCAATTGGTCTCTAGTATGTGCAAAAAGACTAAACACCTCAGTCCTTTTTTATCCAGGTAGTGGCATGTGACTAGCTCTGGAATGTGGAAAGTGGGAAGTGATGAATATCACTTCAAGACAAAGTGGATAAAAATCCTCATAGTCTTTTATGATCTCCCCCTGACTGGCTTTGTCTCTTTTCTCTCCTCAACTATTGACCAAATGTGCATTATTATCTAATGCAGTGTTCTAAGGAATCCCTTAGCATTGGCACAGCCAGTAAATATTGGCCTTGACACAGCTGCATCTCTAAGTCATTGCTGCTTGAGGTAAATCTGTGGAAGATAGAAGTCCATCTAGGGGAATCTTCTTCATGAACCACAAAGATTTTGACATATTATATTTCAATAGCAAGCATTAAATGCTTAAGTAATTCAGGATCTTTTATCCCAGTTTCTATGACTGAGGAGGTATGTATTAGAAACATAAATTCGGTGATCACCTACTGGAAACCATTTTTGCCTAGAAGAGAAATGTCATCCTTTACAATGCCAGTGGCTATTAGACAGTGACTATAGTAGTATAAATATTAAATTATGCATTTTGGCCTTTTTTTTTACCTTAAAATCACACCTAAAATATTTTCTCAAGAAAACATCTCTTCACCACACTTAGACCTATATATAATTCCTTGTGACTATGGGTGCAGCTGCCACAGTTACTCTTGTCTTGACACTGTAGTCTATGAGTGAATTCTAATTACAAAATCTTAATAACCAAGGGATAGGCAACAGAAGGGCCCCAGCAGCTGATAGTGTGAATGTCATGTAATTATAGACACCTACTACATTTCCACATGCTGTATCTCTGTCCAAAAGTCCCTATTCCTTAGATCTGCCTAGTAGTTCACTCCCCACCATGTACGTTAGTACTTTGCTTGAATAGTAGCCATTCCTGGATATATCCCCATTTCCCCTAAAAAAAAATTCCTATACTTTTCTAGGTAGCAAAAATGAAGCATTGAAATTTTAAAACAGTAATTTTCTTATTTTACACATGAGATGAGTTGCATCTGAAAAGCAAAGCAAAACAAAACAGCAACAATAAACACTTGAATATATGTAGAATTCACTGCCAAACATCTGATTTTCTCAAAATTTTCCAGCCATATCTACAAAGATTTCGCAAATATAGAGCCAAGGATGTCTTAATTATTTAAGTAAGCTCTAAATGCTTAATTTTATGTGAAAATATTTCTCATAGACTTTTTTATAAAATTCCCTGATCTCTTTAAAGGTTGTTTTCAAGTAAAATTCTTCCAAAAATATGAAGATATGAGTTCAGGTAATGTTGTAGATTATTGAAAACATTTTAAATATATGTACTGAACATCACAAATTCACCAATTGTTGATTTTCAGTTTGCCTTATAACCACATAGACAGGTATTTAATGATAACTTGCTCCTACCTGACCCTTTTCATAATATATGTAATTCCATGGCATTCATTCCACCTACACTGGTTTGACATTGCAGTTGCTGGTGATGTCTTACTATGTTGTCTGATGTTTTCAAATGAACAATATTTTTCACACCTTCTCTTAATTTTCATCTATTCTGCCCTAATTCAAACATTTATTTTATGCTTGGGGTATGTTTTAATATTACTTTTTGCCTCCTATTACATTGTTTTTAAACCATTACTTTCTTATCATACTTATCTTTCTGAATTCCAATATTGATCTGTACCAGAATGTTTGTCGCAGCCCTATTCATAATTGCTAAGTCATGGAAGAAGCCCAGGTGCCCATCGATCCACGAATGGATTAATAAATTGTGGTATATGTACACCATGGAATATTATGCAGCCTTAAAGAAAGA
>CAUYPK010161544.1:0-43671 GCA_963574355.1 Loris lydekkerianus
CCACACAAACCACACACATCCACAGAGACCACACAAACCACACACATCCACAGAGACCACAAACCATACATACAAACACATCATGTAGCACCTCCCTGCACTTTAAATTGGGAGCCAGCCTGAGGCTGCCTGTCACACTGGCCAGTTTTCCAGGGAGGGTCAGATCATCCCTCACACAAAGCCATCAGTGTCTTTTAAGATGGAGTCTGTTTTTTTTCCTTACTATTTCTCAGCCAAGGAGGCTGCTATAGGTCTGTGGAAAATTACTGGTTCTCTTTTTTTTTTTTGTTCATTTGTTTTATTGGCTTTCATTTGATATACCTAAGCTGTCTTTCTAACAAATATGCAGTACCTGGGCCTTTATTACCCTATCTATGTTAATAAGAGAGGAGACAGGCGTGAGGTGAGGAGAGGAAAATGAAAATGAAAGAACTCAGATCAGAGCATGTGGTAACTTTGGTTTGAAAGCAATTAGCAGGCTGTCACTCTAATAGAGATTAAAAGCTTCATGAGTGTGCATTGGTAAAACATTGGTCTGAAATCCAACAGGCAAGGTTATCACTAAACTAGACACTTGCAATAAAGCGATCTACTATAATCGTTCCTTCATTCTGTAAATATTTACTAGGCACCTACTGTGGGCTTCTCATACAGCAGTTTCCCCTTGTGACTCCCGTGAGACACTGCACGGGACTGGACACAGCTATCCTGTACTCTCTTTATCCCCAAATTAATTGGTTTTTGAACACAGATATTCTTTTGTGTGTCTCTACTCATCGTTAAAGGTATTAAAGCAAAACCTATTTATTCTAGAAAAATTGAGAAAGACAATTAAGCAAAAAGAAAGACAGAAAGGTTATCTGTAATTATAGCAGAGGTAGCCTCTGTTGACACTGTGTACAGAGCCTGTCTGATGTCACCTCTGAATACACAAACACACACACACGAACACACACGCGCAAACCAGATTCCTCTGAGAATATCATCTTATGATCTGCTCTTCTTGAGGTCTAATTTACACACAGGCAAATGAATTCTCTATGGTAAACAGTTTTATGAGTGTTAACAAATGCATACAGTTGTGTCATCATCCCCTACAATCTGTCGTCTGCTCTTATTTACTTTCTTCTTATTGTAGCCATATTTCTGTGTCACTACAAGGTAGATCTGTATCACTTTCTATTTGGTGCATGTTATACTGCCAGACAGGTAAAAGCTAATTCATTTTACCAGTGGAAACTTTGGTCATAATGCCCCCAGTATGTCCCTTGGACAAGGGATGGAGACATCCTCCTGCCAGTGCACACAGTATTTGCAGCACATGAAATGAAATCTAGCCTAGTCCAAAAAAATGCTCTGGAATGGGGCGTTCTGTTTAACTGGAATCTTCTGGTTAACAGAGTTAGGCTGTCCTGGATTTTATCTTTATAAACATCTTTCAGAGTCCACTTTCTTGCTAAGTTGCATATAAACATATCCAATTTGTAACACTTGTTTTCAATGGTTCTCAACCTGTGGTCATGACCTACAGGAACTGTATTAAAGGGCCGCGGCATTAGGAAGGTTGAGAACCACAGCTTTATACAATTGTTTCACCAATTGCTTGGAACTGTGCTGAGCCATGTGTTGTCCTGTTGGGTGGTGACCACCATAGAGAATGTATGAGCTTGGGCAGAATCTCTGTGGACTCTGGATGTGCGTGAGTTTGATTTCTTGAGTGTAATCTCTGATAAGACATTGCCTTGCTGTCTTTTCACTTTGAGATGGTCCCTTAAATTTTTTTTTTTTTTTCCCTATTAGTTACATCAAGAGTTTTATACCTTGTAGAAGGTCAAGTATTTTTCATGAGAGATGCTGATTTTTTGAAAAAATACAAATTTTCCTTTCATTTTTCTTGGTCTATCTGGACTGACCCCTTACCCAAACCATTGTCCACACTACCACAGATACCTTTTCAGAGCACAAGTCTGGCTGTTTCTTTCTCACTTAAAACCTTTGAGTGGTATCTATTCTCCTCAGGATGCAGGGGGAACCCCCTGCAGACCTCACCCTGTGTGGACACTGAACACAGCAGTGGATTCCTCCCTCCAGCTCTGCTCTCATGCTTTACTGAAGTTCTTTGAATTCCTCCCATGTGCCATACTTTTTTTCATGTTCAGGTCTTTCCTCTGCTCAAACACATTCTGCACTCCTCTGCTCCCCTTCACTCTTAATTCTGACTTCACCTCCTCTGGAAAACCTTTCCTAATACCCCTCTCTCCCAGCCGTCCCATATGTTCCTGTGGCCCACGTTATATTTATCTGATCTCCTCTTTACTCGTCGTTCTCTGCTCTATATTGTACTCGTAACAGCAGGGGTGGTTTCTTGTTCACGCTTGAATTCACGCTTGCTTGACACTGGGTGGGCACTCAGTAAATACATCTGGATGGCATGTTTCCAGTCTGGACTTCCCAGCACATGGCATGCGGTATAAAGGCAAGCTTTAGGCACTGCTCTCCACAGCTGTGATCTTTGTCACCTGCTGCAAGTGTGTGAACAAATCTTGCAGGATTAGCCCAAGATTGAGGTGCATGTTAATCTTCAGCTTTTGATTCTATTTTCCAGATATAGGTGAATTTCTTTGAGTATAAGATAGGTCTCCAATTTGACAGACCTTAAACCCTAATATTATTTTGAGTCAGGGACAGGATTGTTATTTGATGGGTCAAATGTGCCCCAAGGAATACAACAAAACTGTCTTTGACCCTCTTCTTGTTTGTTTCCAACCGACACCCTGCCTGACCCTATTTTCACAACCCTGTCTCTACAGAATCCGAAGGCAGAATACGGTTATGCGCAGAGAATGACATGCCAACTCCCAAATTATTGCCAGAAACAAGGACTGCACACTAATTTTTCCAAAACCAAAGATACCATTTTGGCGGAGGAGACTCTGAGGTTTAACTAACTTCTAACTGAAAATTCTCATTGATTAGGCCATGCAACTGATGTACGGGAAGGTTAGATATCCTGAGATGCATTACTCAGATTTTTTTTGTGGCAATTTAAACCAGTGAAGTGGGCATTTAATACTTTAAAATTAGCCCAGCATTTGTGAGATTCCATTGTTTATTCTTCTGTTAGGGAGTAGCACCATGTTTTTTTTTTTTTTTCTTTCTTTTCAAGAAGATTCTTAGCCCTGTCCATGGGCGCTCACTGAGCCCAGAGCTCAGAGGGAAGGAGGGCTGTGGTCCTATTTAGGCTAATGTGGGGCTGACCAGCCCTCCTTATTACCCGGCTGACCACTGAGACCTAGGCCACCAGGGACCACAGCCCCCTCCCAGAGTGCTTCTGAGGTTTGTAGCCTTGTCAATGGCAAACCACACACTCACCAGAGGCTGGGGCGGGACGCCTGCAGCCAGCAAGGGCTGCTTGAGAGCAAGTGGACTATCCCTTCCCACAGAAGACCAGCTTTCAAAATTGTAAAAGTGGCAGACTTACTCCCCTCTTTCTTTCTTCTTTTTAATAAAGAAATGTCATGAGCAAGTCCAGTACACAACAGATAAAAGTGGAGCTTCTCTGGTTGAAACCAGGATAATGGGATGGGGGTGGAGACGGGAGGGAGAGAGCTCACCCTCCAGCCCCCACATGGAGTGAAGGGCAAGAGGAGCAGCTGCTTTACAGAATCGCACTCCAGAATCCTCCACGAGAAACAGCTGGTACTATAGGATTCTGCTAAGGAGACAGCCCTCGTCTCTTATAGTAAGTATCCTTTCTAGAAAGATCTCTTGGAATTTCTCATACATCTCACTTCCAAGAATTCTCCTTCCTTCCTTCCTTCCTTCTTTCCTTCCTTCCTTCCTCCCTTCCTCGCTTCCTCACTTCCTCACTTCCTCACTTCCTCACTTCCTCACTTCCTCCTCCCTCCCTCCCTTCCCTGCCTTTTTCCCTCCCTTCTTCCCTCCTTTCCTTCTTTCCTTCCTTTTGGGTGCTCTTGACTTACTTTACATTATTTTTTATCTTAAAGAGGCTATGACTTATGCCCCCTTAGCATCAGCTTTTAGGAAGCACAGAGCTGGTTGTGCAGTCCCCCTCTGGCAGTGTCCTAAGACTGTCCTACACACGTTTTCTCAACTGTAGAAATTGTCAGGAATCTAAGTATAATTTTTACCTTATTTTCCTCCTGTCTTGATTTTTACTTCATTTTTATTAAATTTATCTTACACATATTTGCACATTACCTCAGATCCTTTCTGGAAGAAAACAGGATAAAAATAAACACATGAATGCATGAGTATGGTAAAAAAACAGCCTTCTGCGGCACTGTGGCTGCAGTTACCTCGTTGGGGTGGAATCCATCCACGGGTTCAATGAGCTGCCAGGGCTGCCCGCCTCTCTCCTGCCACTCCTGTATGACTGTGGGACACACAACCAGAAGGTTACGACATCAATGGTTGATGCCTGAGGGCAAGGACATGAGAAAGGTCATTGAGCTGCCCACTGCCCTCCCAGGCTCACATTGACCTTGGCCCAGCCATTGCTCCCTTTGAGTTGTTCTCTTGGGCTGGGGGCTTTCTGAATAGAAGTGACTTCCCATTGTGTGTGTGTTTCCTAACTCAGGAAGGGAATATGTGAGAGTGTTGAATGAATGTGCTTTGTGCACCAGGGAGGCCACTGGGAAAAGGAGAGCTCTAAAATATTCAACACCGAATTAAATACATCTCACTTTTCATTGGAGAGATAGGGCAGTATTGAAGGAGGGGGAAATCAACATTTTGTTACCATCTCCTTTCATTGTTTGCCATTTGTAGACACTGCCCACACCTGTCAGGCACCCACCTTTAAAAATCATGCTGCACCTTGGGAATATAATTACATAAAATTATCTCAGCATCACTTATAGAGAAAGCATGGCTGCAGAGAGAATATTATGAGTCCAGGAGTGATGAGAAGCTATAAAGCTGTCTTTCAACAGGGGTGAGAGACCAAGAATGTCAGTTGCTCCAAGGAAACAGCACAATGAACACTAGCTTGTTCCATCACACGGTTGATCAGAACTCTTCAGGGAAGTTTCCAGTCCCCAGAGAGCCTCCCCAGGCACCTGAGATGGCTGCTCCTGCGTTGCTCCAGCAAGGGGGCAGCCATGACTCAGGCTCTTCCAGCTCTTTTCTCATCACCGCTTAAAAACTCAAGGACAGAGGTTGGTGCCCTTTCTCTCCTCTTCTCATCCCAAAGAAAGGACAGAGATTCCATCAGGGGCTTTGATTGGACAAGAGGTGCTGGACTTCCCAGGGCTGAATCAATACTGTGTTGCTTTTCCAGTTAGTCCGAATGTCCCCATGTGCCATTGCTACTTACGTCCCAACCCCTGTCCCAAGGGCTGCAAATACTGCTGCCTTTCTCAAAGCTCAGGAGAAGATTCATGCTGGTGGTCTAGAGTCCTACACACTGAACCACCAGTCCCGGTTAGCTCATCCCAATGAGCAGAGTGACTGCCCCAAGCCTCACTTTGCTATCATGCTTCTGGGTTTTATCAGAGGTTGTTAGAGGCAGCAACTTTTGGTAAATGGCCTTTGAATAAGTTGTAAACTCAAATTGAGGACATTGTCCACTGTGTCATGTGGTGTCTCCCATATGGAATCTCAAGGGAGAAGTTGCTTTGGGCTGTTGAGGGAACGTTTGTTGCTGCTTATCTGATAAGAAGCTGCCTGGAGGGATGATACACACTCTTGTGAAGGCTCATTTGTCCTGCCCAACCAGCATGCAGCCCTCAACAAGGTCTTTGCTGCTCTTGGCTGCAGTGTCCTATATAAGCAGAGCCTTGGGAAGCTTGCCCTGCTCAGTCTCCAGCTTTCCCGGCTCAGTCTTCAGCTGGTCTGGCCTTCTCTGCTTGTTTTGGGGGGCATGACCCCACAATCCGACCTTCTACTTCAGCCTCACTTCTGACTGCTCCTTTTATCCCTCTGAGCTCTGTGGGTCCTAGCCTGGCCTCCCGGCCGCCATGCTGGCTCTGCCCACTCTCTGACACTGTTGAGACCATCCCTCCTGCTTCTTTCAGGCTCTTTGTTTTCCCCTACCCAAGAAGAACAGGCTAGTTTCTTCCTCCTGTTTTGGCTCCTGTTTTTGTGTTTTCTAACTCTGTGCTGATTTTCTAGCCAAGCCACCTTCGATCCAAACATCCATCCAACACATTGCCCTTAATGGAGAACCAGGCATTTGGGAATTTCTTCAAATGCAGAGCCAGGATCATCCCTACTGACCCTCCTCAGTTCACTTTGTCCTTTCATGGGATTTGTCTCAGCTCTTCTTGCCATCTCATGGGAGTCTCCAGCACAGAAGCCAGCAAAGACACAGGAAGAAGACCCAGTCCAGGCCAGGCCTCAGATTCCCAGGCCCCTTTGTGACATCAGAGTTGACATCACTCCTGTTTTACTTGTGCTCATTTTTACTTCACCAGAGTTCTCAGTGAATGTTTTGACACTTTGCCCACATCTCTCTTTATTTTTATTTTGGTTTCATTTTATGCTGTATAGATATTAACAGGAAAACGAAAGAAAAGGATGAAAGAAAGTCTTAACACAGTGTTGTATGGACTGAATGTTTGTGTTCTCCCCAAATTGAGATGTTGAGCTTCTAACCCAAAATGTGATGGTATTAGGATGTCAGGCCTTTGGGGATGATTAGGCTATGAGGATGGAGGCCTCAGGAAGGGCTTAATGCGCTTGTGAAAGGGACCCTAGAGAATTCTCTCACATTTTTTCCCCACCACATGAGGATACAAAAAAAAGTTGACAGTCTGCAACTCACAAGGGGGCCCACACTAGAGCCCAGCTGTGCCGGCAGACTGATTTTGGATTTTCAGCATCCAGAACTAAGAAAAATTATTGTTGTTTATAAGTCACAAGTTTGTTACTCCATTAAAGCAGCCTGAACTAAGAGATGTTGAGGAATTCCCAGGTGTATTTATAAGATTGGGCGAATGGGAATTGAGCCCATTCAAGATCTCAGACAGAGCCTGCTAAGAAGTTGCCAAAAGTTGGATAACTAAGACCTACTAGCAGGAATCTCTCTCCTTATAAAAAGAGAACTACATCCACATGTTTACCACAGTACAATTCACAATCACAAAGATGTGAAATCAACCCAGGTACCCATCAATTCATGAGTAGATTTAAAAAATGTGGTGTATGTATATATACACCATGGAGTATTACTCATCCATAAAAAGTAATGAAATAATGTTTTTTGCAGAAACTTGGATGAATTAGAGAAGGTTATCCTAAATGAAGTATCTCAGGAAGAAAAAATAAACCCTACTTTACTCTAATAACGGGAGCTAATCAGCGGGCACTTTCACCAAGAGATATACAGGTCACAGGAAATTAAGAAGGTCTCGAGGGGAGAAGGGGAGTAAAAACTTAACTATTGGGCACATTGAACACTATTTGGGTGATGGGGACACTAAATGCCCTGACTTAAACATTATCAAAGGTATCCATGCAACAAAAACATTTGTATCCCCTTAATATTTTGAAATAAAAACAAACAAACGCCCCAAATCTTAAACTTTCTGAGTGCCAACATGGCACTCAAAGGAAATGCTCATTGGGGAAGTCCAGATTTTCAGATTTGGGACGCACAACTGGTAAGTGTATTTTTTTTTTTTTTTTTTTTTTTGAGACAGTCTCATTGTGTCACCCTTGGTAGAGTGCCGTGGTGTCATAGCTCACAGCAACCTCAAACTCTTGGGCTTAAGTGATTCTCTTGCCTTAGCCTCCCAAGTAGCTGGGACTACAGGCACCTGCCACAACACCTGGCTATTTTTTGTTGTTGTAGTTGTCATTGTGGCTTCGCTGACCCGGGCTGGGTTCGAACCTACTAGCTTTGGTATATGTGGCTGGCGCTGAAACCACTGTGCTACAGGCACTGAGCAGATAAGTGTATTTTTAATATATTGCAAATATTCCAAAATTCAACAAATAAAAAAATCATAAATCTGAAACACTTGTGGTCTCTAGCATTTCAGATAAGGATACTCAAACCTGTAGTGTATTTTCAAAATAATAAGAGATGGCCATTGCCTTCTACTTGCCTTGGAGACCTGGAGCAATCCCATAATAGTGTGGATTATGAAAGGAAAACTTAGGAACAAAAGCATAAAGAGATGGGGTACTTACTTGCCATGTTTAGCAAGGAAACAGAAATACCCAAGGATGGGGAGGGCAGTAGGAAAGGTTCACATTTTATTATTTCCATGCTCCAGCAATTCTAAATGATGTCAATGATAACATATTCTTTCCTGCCAGGAAACTCATTTCCCCTATCACTCTTTCCTCCCCTATATTAGTAGGCTACTCCAGGGTAGTCCAGCCTTTAAAACTGGCTTGCCATGTAAAATAATACAGTAAGTGTTAAAATAAAATGCCCCAAGGTTACCAATGCTACAATCTATTTACAGTGGAAAAACATCATTATTTTCTCACATGATTATTGTGTCTGCAAGAGCTACTGGTCATCACATATACAAGGTTGAACAATTAAGTTCGCCAACTCATCTTAGAATAAGTGCTCTGAAGCGTGGACTAGGCACCCGTGTCAAGGCCTAGCTTCCCAACGGGAGTACTTCAGAGGTGACTATAATGATATTCAGCAATGAGGTGTGTAGCACGGGTACATCAGGATGGTAAAACATAAAAGTAGCTTCAATTAGTCTCAGGCAAGAGTTTAAGGTTTAATCTGTATTGTGACTAGCGAGACAGAAAGATTCTATTTTTGTTTATCTCAGGATGAAATTCTGCTTTTTCAGGAGAAATGTGACACTAGACACTGGTTATTATTTTTCCCTTGGTTGATTTTAGAGTGGGAGGTCCAATCAAAGGTAACATGGTAAGTTGATCAGTTTCCTTTCCAACTAGGGCCATAGCTCAAAACAGGTAAATGAATCCCTGTTTGATTTCAGAAAGCTTGGATTAAATTTCTTGAATAATCATGGACATTCTGTTGGGATTTGGTGCATAACATCTGTTCTTTCTTTTCTTTTTGAAAATGTATTTTCTTTATCTGTAAAGTGAAAGAAACTCTGTTAATGACCAGCTTTTTAAAGATGCTGATAGGAGCAGCAGAGGGAGACTCATAAAATACTTTGATGAATAGCAGCTTAGCAGGTATGTATTTTAAAATGAAACCTGCATTGTACTCAGCACCATGAAGTCCTTGGCTGTCTTTACAAATCTACACATGGTGTGGGGGGAAACCTAAGAGCAGATTTACTCCAATTGAGCTGTCTTGGAAGCTGAAGGCAGCTGGAAGTGTATTTAAACTGTCAGTGTAAAAATGGCTTTCTCAGCCAAGTGGAATTTTCTTTCTTCTGTTGGAGAGGTATGGTGCAGACAAAGAGAAAGAGTATCACCTGCTCAAGTTGGCATTTTCTGAAGGGAAAAAAAATTGCTTCCTCTGTTTGGTTCATAAGCAGTTGAAGAATGAGTCAGCAACAGACAGGCAGAGTCTTTGGAGGTGAGCTGTCATCTTTCGGTGGTGGATTGAGGCTGTCAGAGTGGAGGACAGATAGGTCTGATGCATACCCTCCAGTGACAGGTATCCTTGACTGCAATTTGCTCTGTCATAAGGATATGAAATTGTGAATTTCAGTATCGTGAAAAATGAGGATATTTGTGATGCTATAGTCAGCCCCAATACAGTACTGAAATGAGAGCTTTTCAAGGGATGGCTGTTGGGACTGCAAATTTAGTAAGTAATTCTAAGAGGCTTTTATTCCGCATAGAAAGAGATCGCTTTTCCCTTTGACAATGAGCTGCATTTCTACCATGTCATCAAAGTACTCTTCAGCCTGAGTGACTGAGGCTGGGTGGGGGGTTGGCCATCGGAAGTGTAGAAGTCATTTCACACATTGATGATGGTTCCATGGGGGATGCCCACTAACAGGTATTTAGTCCCTCCTGTTTGACAAGCTTTGTTTCACTAATCCTTACATAAATCCCCTATACATAAGGAAACAAAAGCAGAGAGATTATTTATTTTCTTGAGGTTACACAGCTATCTGAGTTGGAGTAGGAGCACAGTTGGAAATCCCGGGTTCCGTCTACAGTAGTAGCACATGGCACCCACATGGGGTTGGTTTCTGAAAGGTCAAGCTGTCCAGGAATCATAGGAGATTACCCATAGAAATGAACCTGAGAGTGCAGAATCCCTTCCCCTACTCTGGAAAAGGCTAACATTTCAAGTTAAAAATCTTCTTTGCAGCTCGGCATCCATAGGACAGTGGTTATGGCGCCAGACACATGTACTGAGGCTGGCGGGTTTGAGCCCGGCCTGGGCCAGCTAAACAACAACGACAACTGCAACAAAAAAATAGCCAGGCATTGTGGCCAGAATTGGGAGGCTGAGGCAAGAGAATCGTTTAAGCCCAAGAGTTGGTGGTTGCTGTGAGCTGTGACTCTACTGAGAGCAACATAGGGAGATTCTGTTTCAAAAAAAAAAATCTTTTTTGCAGTAGTCCAACATTGGACACAAGTTAAGATGTTACCACAGTTCGGAAAACCAGGTTGAAATTCCAGCTCTTTCGTAAGTGGGCCTGGTGGCACTTAGACATCAAGTGTAGGGTGCTGTGTGAGACATTGGTGCAGGCAGGGCCTGGACACTGCTCCTCTGTCTCCACTCTCCCTCTCACTCATCACGTCCATACGCCTTCCCTTGTCGGGTGCCCACTAACTTCCCACAGAGAAGGCCTCGTACCAAAACTGGATCTTCAACTTTATTTTAAACAAATGGCAGAAAATTACAAAATAAGAAATTCCTTGCACTGTGGATGGGAATTTCCAAGGAAGGAGAGGTACCTGGGAGGGTTTTGCAAAGTTGGTGTAGAATGTTTGCCTGAACTTTTTGCCTTTTAACTGAATTTATTGTTTCCAGGAGGACAAGAAAGGGTCATGAGGCTCTGACCCTTTCTTTTAACGGAATTTATTGTTTCCAGGAGGACAAGAAAGGGTCATGAGGCTCTGCTTCCAAGAATGTTAGTTGACCAGTGGAACGCTGGCCAGTATGGGTCAAGGATAAAGCTCTTCTCTCTATCGAGTTAAGGACTCCTTTGTTGCTTTGTAATTATATTCCCAGCACCTACACAGCTCATGGCGCATAGCAGGATTTAGTAAAAATCTGATAAATGACTGACCAGCCTAGTCTTGGAGATGTATGGAGCTCCTTTTACTAAAGTTCAGTGGGCATAGAGATGACCTGTGGCTTGTGTTTACATGCAGATTCTGGTTAGGTAGATCTCGAGTGGAGCCTGGGCTTCTGCATTTATGGCCTGATCCTTGACAAAGTTGATTTTGCTTCTTCAGAACCACACACTGAGTAGCAAGGGTAAAGGGAGTGGGTGCCAGTACTTTTCTGGGTACTGGTTGTTCACAAGATGTAGCATTTAGGAGCACAACACATTATTTCATAGAATCATCACAAAGATTTGCCAGGTACATGTGATACACCCATTTCCAGGTCTAGAAAGGGGAGTTTAGAAATGTTCAGAGATTTGCCAACAGTACCAGAGATAACAAATGACAGAGCTAGAGATTATTCTGGAAAATAAAACAGCCCCATGTGCATGTTAGACATTGTCATATTTTTAATAACTTTATATTCAGAGTTGATGATGATCAAAGATCACTTGGTGGTACATTTGTTTATACCAGGCATTCTTTAATGAATCTTTAACTCTGCATTTTAATGAGAGGCTATTTATCAAAATGTCTCTTGCCATGAGAGAAATCTGTATCACCTAGGCAGGAAATCTAGTTAAGGGAGATCAGTCTTGTTGAAAAGATGTTCAAAATTGAACTACTAGAGTCTATGGTGCACGGTGTGTCAGCTAATGTAATATTTGATAATTCATGATGGCCATCTGCTCCATCCCAGATGCTTGAGCTGGGGGAGATGGTGGGGGTGGGTGGGACAGAGATGATGAACTCTGGATGAGAAATCGTCTATTCTTCACCTGCACTGTTTTCATTAGCTTTTCATTAGCTTCATCTCAGCTGGCAATCAACATAGGCTTTCCTCTTGTATAAAAATTGCTTAGCAATGAAAATGAATCTGGAATGATTACAGTCAACAAAAAACAACTTTTTAGAGTCAGGATGTAAAGAATGAATCAGTAGCTCTGATAATCATGAGTGTTTTTGTGTGGCCTCTTAATAGTGACTCCAATGTTTGGACAGAATGCTGGGAAAGAAACTAGGTAATATTCTTTTTAGAAATCTGGGACATGGGTTGTTCACTTTGTCACAGGCAGGGCCTTTGGTCCCTTCCTTAGAGATTGGGATTGGGCTCATTTTGTATGGAGTCTGGGAATCTGCAGTGCTACTGAGTCCCTGTGTAATTCAGTGCCCACTATGAGAGAGACCATCTTCTTCCTCATTTGTGGTACATCCTCCTTTAGCCCATAGGTAAGCAGGGTGTTGCTAACCTGGCAAGAACAGGTTAGAGATTCCACTAGCCTGCAGGTTCCTGGCCCAAAGCCCTTTACAGCTGGTCACTGATCTATCAGGGATTCTAAAATGACAGTGAGTAAGAAGATGATGCTGAGCCCCAGCCTTCTCAGACAGAATCACACTTTCCTTTTATTTCCACCCTAAGAGCTAGTAGGGTGCCAGAGTGACCCTGCCCAACCTGCCACCTGCTGCTCATGAACCCATTACCCATGCAGGCTCTGAATGGTAGCTGCTGCTTTATCTTCTGTCATTACCTCTAAACCAAACCACTTACTTTCACGGAAGGCAAAATCCATGTAGAAAAGATCAAAGTTCGTAAATTTCTCGCTGGTTGCAATTTTTTTCAATGTATTGGAGAGTTGTTCTGCTCTCTGAATACAAGGAAAACAGGGAGAATTCCATGAAACCTCAACTTTGACTTTAGAGAGATAATTTAGGCAGAACAAATAAATCAATCAATAAATCTTCCCCACTCTAGTCCAAATTCATTTCTCCAAGCCCTCGGCAGAGAGCAGCTCCATACATTAAGTTATCTTCATTTTTTCACATATTTATTGGCCATTTGTCTATCTTCTTTTGAATAGCTTCTGTTTATGGCTTTAGCCCACTTTTTTTTTTTTTTTTTAGAGACAGAGTTTCACTTTGTCACCCTCAGTAGAGTGCCGTGGCGTCACAGCAACCTCCAATTCCTGGGCCTAGGCGAGTCCCTTGCCTCAGCCTCCCAAGTGGCTGGGACTACAGGCACCTGCCACAACGCCCAGCTAATTTTGCCCACTTTTTAATAGGGTGGGGTTTTTTTTCTTCCTAATTTGCTTGAGTTCTTTGTAGATTCTGCATACTATGTAATAGCCCTTTATATAATGTATAGCTTGAGAATATTTTCTTGCCGGGGGCATTTTCTCTCACTCTCTAGGTTGTCTATTCACTCTGCTAATTATTTCCTTTGCAGTGCAGATTTTTAGTTTAAACAAATCTCATTTATTATATTTATGTTGTTGCTGTACAGCTGTGACTCAAGTATTAAAAAGTGATCCATGTAACCCAAAACATTTGTATCCCCTTAATACCTTGAAATAAAAAAAAGTTCTATTCATGCACAAATGGTGAAAGAACATATGACAAATGACAAAGTTCATTAGGAATCAAAGCGGTGCAAATTAAAGCAATAAGATATTACTTTTCCACCCTTGGGTTTGGCAAAGATAAGATGATGATGGTATCAGATGTTGTTATGGATAGGTGAGTGAGAATGTCATTAGTTTAACCTGTCTAGAGAGCAATTTGGCAACATGAATCAAATCGTTAAACACAGGCATACCCTTGGACCCAAGAGTTTTTCTAGGAATTTGTCATGGAAATAGGGATGCAAACAAAACCCCACATCCCTAAATATATGGGTCTTCATCACCTTTTAATGCTATTTATCACAGTGAAAAATTGGAAACAACCTCTATGTCCAACACCAAAGGATGAAATGAATCAGACCATGTATGCTTTAAAGTGGTTACAACATCATGACATTGAGAAACAATTTGTGGACATTGAAAGGTGTAAAAGGGTGGATTCTCATACTGTGTGGGCAAAAATCAAACATTTATGGAAATGTTAATGGAAAGATATTCTATCTCTGGATAGAATCTAATGGAAAGATATTCTATCTTTGGATAGAATCTAATGGAAAGATACTATCTCTCAGTGGTGGAATTTGGGGTGATTTTTATTATTGTTTTGGGGTTTTTTGTGTCCCCCAAGTTTTTTTTTAATTGAAATATACTTTTCTAAAAAAAAAAAATACTCAATATATCTTTTACAAAGAGATAATTTGCCACCTGTGAAAGAAATACAAACCATTTTGTTTGAGCAATGGATTTCCCCAGAGAAGGGAGGAAGGTCCTTATTTACCTCTGAAGAGCCTCAGCCTTACGAGGGCTCACCTCACTCAGCTCTCTCCACTGCTACAACTATGCCTAAGACGATGAACCTTAAAAGTTGTGTGTGTGTGTATACACACATGTGCACACGGGAGAGAGACATGCACACACAGATACAGACAGTGACTGAGAGATACGGAAAAAAGGACAGGGAGGCAGGGGAGACAGGGAAGGCCAGGTTCTCCAAGCTCTTCAAGCCCCTGGCAGTTTGGTTTTGCTATTCACCAGCTCAGAGACACCCCCCTCCCCCCCATAGATAGACTCCCATTCTGAGTGAAAACTGCAGTAAGTACCGGGAAAGAATGATCAAAGATGGCATTAAAGAACTGTGACAGCCCTACCTCTGAAGTGAGAGTCCGCAGCGTCTTGTTGGAAGACATCCAGCCGTGGCAGGGGCTGACCTGAGATGAGGGAAACACTTTGATCACAGAGCAGCACGGATGGGTGCCCGGGCCTGGGTGCGAGTTGGTGAGGGCTCACCTGGAGGCAGTTCAGGAAGGAGTACATCTGTGCATAGGTCACATCTTTATTCAGCTGGCCTGGAAAACAGAGGGGTCTTATATGTCACATGCACTCAGCTACAGCAACATTTAGGGACACTCAGGGTGACCTCGCCTCCCTTACAGGAGATTGCCACTTCCAGGGGTTGCCCTGATTTTTCATTCAGCATTGCTCTTGAGAAAGGCCTCTGCTTTTCTCCTTTCAGAGTGCCAAGAAATTCAGATGAGGGTTAGGGAGGGGCCCTAAGGAGTTTAGTCCCAGGTAGAGCCCCTGGCGTGGGCTAGGACAGGACCAGAGGAGCTGGCTTCATCTGGACTCCAGGGAAAAGAAATACAGGTATCTCGTGGCTCGAAATGGACCAGAATGCTGTGAACAGAGCACTTCACAGTGGCTTTCTCCCCGCAGTGATCTGAAATGTCAAGTTCCTGAGGCTCGCAGGGAGCATTCCAGGTGGCAATTCACCAAACCCGCCTTTACAAGTTTATGAAACACCCAGATCTGACCCAGTTGTCTCATGCTGGGACCTAGCAGGACTTCCTAAGTATCAGAAGCTCTGATCATGCAGTGCCCTCCATTTGGGGAACTGATGACCGCCAAGAATACTTGGAGAGCCCTGGGCCTGGGGGAGGTTTCTACATATGTCTCCCTTCCCACCACTAGATTAAGGGCTGCCCAGTGGCTATGTTATTTGAGTCCTAATTAGTAGGTAAGTCCCATGCTTGATTTTGGTGCAGGTTATAGAGGTATAGAAAAATGAAGAGGAATGTACCATGTGGGGGTCCATCCAGTCTTTCCTATACACTCGGAATCTGTGGGGATTATTCTCTCTCCCTCCCTGCCTCCTCTAGCATATCCACCCTCAGAACCAACCTAGGTCCCCCCAAATCTCAGAGGTGAATGACTGAGGCTGCATCCATTAACACTTCTCACACTCTGAAAAAATAAAGGAAGATAATAGGAACTATCTCAGAACGAAGAGAAAGATTGAAGGTGATGGGACACAATCTTATTTTTCAGTTAGACTGAAAGATAGATTCAATTTTCTTGTCATAGAGGAAAAATATATTATGTACCTGTGTGGGTGAGTGACTCCCAGGACTGGAAAGCCACAGGCTCATTACTGCCGGTGAAGTCACAGTGACCCGCCAAGGCTGTCTTCCACACAGGCCTCTGCAGCTTCACATTTTAGATGAATCCTGAGCCCCTCTTTGCTGTTCTGTTACAGGCCCAACACGGAGCCCTGAGTGCCATCTTTTCCCAAGATTGTGCTCCCGCCCACTAAGGCTTCTCTCTCTCCCTCTCTCTCTCTCTTTTTTTTTCTTTGCTTTTTGTAATTTCCTTTCTTCCTGAGTATGTTTCTGCCTGTGTCCAGCCCACTGCAGTGATGGACACAGTCAATCTCCACTGCCCAGCCTGGCTCCTTCATGTGCCCGTGTGACTTAGCTCCTTCCCACTAGGTCACTAGGTGGACTGTCACAGAGCCACCGGGTTGCAGCCTTCCCTGCCTGCGCACTGGGAGCTTCTGGCTGGCCTTCCCTTGGTGCCTGGAGGCCACGTTGCTTCCTTGCTGGAACTGGGGCTTTATAAAGGAATTGAGGTAGCATGGCTGGGGCCCTGCCGCCCTGCTGGGCCCAAGATGTCCCCTCACCCTGAGGGGTGCCCTCATTCTCTTTCCTTCTCAGTGGCTGTGGTTTCTTCAGCCTGAAAAGAGGTGGCCACTCACGCCTGACCACGAGCAGTGCTCTGGCACGCCCCGCTCCCCACCTTCCAACCTGGATTACTTTGCTGTCCAGAGGGGTTGGAGTTTGTCCTGTGTAAGAAATGGCTCCTCCGTGGGGTTGAAGCCCATCTCAGCCTCTGTCCAGCCTGCCTTACTCCCGCTTCCTGCTGGCCTCCTGCTAGGTCTGCAGTACCTCAGAAGGAGGCCATGAGGTGCCTCCTCCTTCCAGACCTTCTCCAATCTCTCTCCCTGTTCTCTCCATCTCTCTGCCATTCTGGCACTGGCTCCCATTGGCCCCACTGGTAAAGGGAAAATCCTTAGTGTGAGTAACTAGGTCTGGTGAACAGGATGCGGGCACATTAGGTGCAGTTAGAAGGTAACTGGGAAAGGTGCAATGAGATGGTCTCCCTTCTCTCTACTCTTTCTGCCTGTCAGAGAGAGGGTGGCTCTGGTCACATGGAGGACTATAAGGAAAGAAGGAGAGAACGTGTTTCTTATGCCTTGTCCCCTTCTTGGCACTATCAGTTGGTCACTCACATTTTCTTTTTTAGGCATTACCTTTCAATCTCTATTTTTTAAATGTAATTTTTGCACACTGAGGAGCTCTGGTATAAAGATCCCAGCTGTATGGGGTACATGCAAAGTGGTTGTATCTGTGACTTCCGGGTCAGAAAGTCAATCTGGTTAAGAAAGCTGATGAAGAGTGCCCAGGGGCAGGGGGAGGGACTGTCCCATGGTGGTCAGAAATTGTCTGAGACCAAGGAACCACGGGTGTATGTGCATGTGTGTGTGTTGGGAGTCAGTGGGCTGACCCAGCAGATGCCGTAAACTCTCAGATTAAAGGTCACTTTTCTCCCAGCTGTCTAGAGCGGCAGTTTGTGTCTCAGGAATCTGTAAGTTCTTTAGGGCAGGGTCTTTGGCACTTATTTTATTTGGGGAATGCAATTGAAATCTTAGCACCATAAAAGCTTAGTGCCAACAAATCAGTCACACTTCCATGAAATACCATCTGAATGTATTAAAACCACATAAATTCAGATGAAGAGAAAGCCAGTAATAGGATATAAACACCAAGGTATTTTAAAAAGACATTTGGTTTGAGTGGTGCCTGTGGCTCAGTGAGTAGGGTGCCACCCCCATATACGGGAGGTGGTGGGTTCAAGCCCGGCCCGGGCCAAAAACTGCAAAAAAAAAAAAAAAAAAAGAAAAGAAAGAAAAGACATTTGGTTTTAAGTTTGAGAGTAATTGGGGCAAAATTAAGTTGCTGCTGCTGTTGTTGGTTTGCTGAAGGGCCCTTTAAGGAATGCCACTTACAACCTCATTCATAGCCACAATCTCTGGCCTCTTCACCACAGTCTAACCCTTTGGACAGCTCCCACAATGACCATGGCTTGTGTCCCTGTCATGACCCCTTGTCAGGCTCTATGTGCTATTTTCCTCTTGGAATTGGCTTTTCTCTTTTGAGAGAGGGACTCCACCTTATATCTTCTTTACCCAGAAGCACAAAACAGGTATTTCCAACATATTTTTGCAACGACTGCCTTCCTCACAGACTGCGGCTGAGAGGACTCACGATTGGCCAAGCTCAACTTTTCTCAAAGGATCTATGTAAGCAGAATCCTAATGCATGAGGCTGTCTGGTAATTTCCTCACAAAGACCATAAGCTCTCACCAGGAAAGATTTTGGGGTGTCGCAGCCCTTGGTAGCCAGTCACTGAGTGGGTGATGACTCACAAACACGGCTGAAGAGGAGAGAGGTGCCGGGAAGTGGGTGGTTCCCGACTCCCTCCTCCCAGTCAGGAATGAGGTGGGTACCTGGGCTTCCATTATCTGCTGGGTTCATCTGTGGCATTAACCTTCCTAAGCTGAATGGTCAGGCTGACTCCCTGCCTGTCCTGCTGAGAGGCAAAGGAGGCAGCAGAGAGTGTCACCAGGCAGAGGCTCTCTTACAACACCTCTGCTCCTGGAACTCTTTCCTAGTCTTTAAGAGGTGGCCACAGTCAAGTCTAGGGATTAGTATCACCATGCATCTAAGCTCAGATGCAGAAATACATGGAACCCTCCCGGCCTCCTTACTGTTTCCTTTGCTTGCATAACCCTCAGCAAGGTGCCCTGGGAGTCAGACTCGAGTGTTTGGCTGTTGACTAAGGTGAGATATGCTCTAACCTCAGCAGAGCAACCAAACCCTGGAGCCTAGTTCAGCACTGACCTTGCTTCACTGCTAGTTCGTGTCTGGTGGGAATGAAGATGCAAAGATGGGGTCAGGAATGGGAGCTGGAAGAGAGACAGCAAGAGGTAGCGGCCCCTTCTCCAAGTCTCTCCTTTTATGTGAGTCGTGAGCCCTGCCAAAGGAGAAATGGGGAAGCTGGAAAAATCTCACCCACATCCCAGTCTTTCTAGGAAGGACCCTGATGCTTCATTGAGAAATTTATAATTTTTTCTCCATGGCAACCAAGCAGCAGGGATAATTTGGGATGTGAATAATTACTTTAAAAACAAATTTTAGATGGTTTCAATTTTCTCTCTGATTGGATTTTTTTCAAAACTAGGGTTGTTTACATAAAACAAACTTATTCCACATTTACCTTCTTCCTCTTTCATGCTGTTAAGTGCTGGTGTGTAGTTAGTGGCTCAAGAGAGGCCACTTGGGGAGCACAAGGCAAAGTCTAGACTGAAGTTTCTCAATCCTGGCACTAGGGGCATTCTTGATTATGGAGCTGTCCTGCATATTAAAGTCAAGGTCATGTCCCTGTTGGTGTGACAAAGTAAATTCGGAGCACCCTTCCCCTGCCTCCATCTTCCCCCAAGCATTTCTTAGCATGGGAGAAATTTAGCAATCTGGAAGAATCTGTTGGGGGCAGATGTACAATTTTCATATCCAATGGCTCAAAGAGACATTCTTAGCCGAAGTTGTCTCTTATGCATGCAAGGCAGCTCTGAATGGGGTGCAGCTCTCTTGTGTGTGATCATATGATTATTTCTTTTTTCTTTTCTTTTTTTTTATTGTTAAATCATAGCTATCATATGATTATTTCTGAGGGGCACAGTCAAGGCTGCATGAACGGGAAGAATAAGCTTTTCTTGGGCAAGGCGGGGCAGTGTTTCGCTTGGGTAACAAAATTTGTCCTGCATTTTAGTAAGTCAAGAAAAACATTTCAGCTTCATTGATAGGAAGCCTGAGTATCTACCAACATCCCCCTAGTGAAGAGACCACAGCTTTCAGAGAGCTGGTTGAAGGCCCCCTGTTCTTTTCTCATGTGGAGAAGGGTGGATTTTCTCAAGGAGAAGATAGGGGTTGGGTGCAGGACTACAGGAGGAAGACAAGAGAAATTTGAAAAGATACTCACCAAGTTATTTGTGCAAGGAAAAGCTCTTGATGGCCTTGAGTGTGACATCTTGCTCTCTACTTACACCCTCTAAGGAATGAATTTTGGGTCTTCCCCTTTGAATTTCTAACCTGACTCCTAAGAAGGTGCTTGGATCTCCAGCACATTTTAGCTTAGGTTTGTCTTGGGAGGTGGTAGAGGAATTCCAGAGAAGAGGAAGCCCCTTCTTCACATCTGATTGGCACAGGTGCTATCAGCATGGGGCTGAGCCTGAGACCCAAGTTCAGCACTCCCCGTTCCCCTTCTCTGCCCAGTTTTCCTCCTGTGACACTTATTACCTTCTGACATACTTTTGAGTCTCCCACTAGAATATAACCTTTATGTGGACAGGAATTTAGGGCTATTGTGTTCACTGCTGTTTTCCCTGTACCTAGAACAGTGCCTGGCACATAGCAGACACTAAATAAATATATTCGCCCCTGAAACACAGAAAGCAGAGGCCTACCCAGCCTGAGTGCACAATGAGCAAGGCACCATTTGTTCAGCTTCCTTAACCTGAGTCTTAGCTTTCTCGTCTATAAAGTGGAATTACCATAGTTAATGAAGACATCTCAGTTCCAAAGACCAGCATGGCAGTCCTTCCTAATGTGAATTACTGCTACTTTCACATTGTTGTACCATATCTGGAATGTTAGAGCCATTGTCAGAAGTTTCTGGGCGAATTTTAAAGCCTTTCAGAGCAAGGGTCCTCAAGACAGTATAGAAGCAGAAAGTGAGTAGGCTAGAGGGGTATTCTAGAGAATTCTGACTACCCAGGAGGTTTCTTACTGTTGAGGCTTGGAGAAACCTCTCCCTTTGATTCAGGCTTTCTATTTCCTGTTTGGGTTCTCTAAGCTCATTCTGCATTTCACCTTCTGCTGAAGGAGTCTCCTGATTGATTGTCTTATCTTTCAGCTTTTTCTAATTCTTAATTAAATACTACTGCCCTTTCTGGCTTTCAAGCCAATTCTGCCAACCTCTGAATAACGACCTTTAGATACTGCACCTGATACTTGCCTTCATCTTTTTTGCCCATGTTCTGTGATAGCATTTTAGGCATATTTCTACGTGGTTTGAACTACATACACATTGAACTGTATACATACTGACATTGTTAAAGAGTAAAATATCTTCAAACTGATACCGAGAGGGTGATATCTGTTGTGCAAACTATCCCAGAGAAAGGTTCCATCTGGTAAGCCGTAAAAAATAACATGGCTGCCATTGGGCAGGTGGGCATTGAGGTACTTCAGAGTCTGCATGACATTGGAGTACAATTTCTCAGGAGTGGTCATTTTTGGAACTGGGTCAGCCTTCCTGTTGGTGGAAGAAACAGAAAATATTTTAGTTGATTGTAAAGATGAATACATGCAGCTGCATGTAAATATAAGATACACCATCCTCATACACATATAGGGACAATGTGGTGGTTATTGGTGTTACTTGAAAAATATTCCTGGCTTTCTACCTTTCTGGCACACGGTCAAATTGTGCTTCCTAAACTCCTTTGCATTTGAGTGGACCATGTGACTGGTTTTGACCAATGAGTTGTAGAGCAGAAGTGATATGTGTTGTGTCTGGTGGTGACAGAGCCTCCAGCATGCTCTTTTTTCTTTGCCATGGGCATAGACTGTGTTCTATATAGCTGCTTCATCAATCTGAGTCCTGGAACATAGTGCTTTGGTGATCCCTGGTGGACAAGTAGTGTGAGCCAAAAGTAAACATTTGTTGCTTTATAGCACTAGGATTTTGGAAACCATTTGTTCTGGTAGTGTAACCTTCCTGTCCTGACTTACACACAGTTAATAAAACAAAAGCTCAAGGGATACTCCCACTTCAGCCTCCCAGAGTGTTAGGACTATAGGTATGAGACACTGCACCTGGTCAACTGAAAAGTCTTGTTGATTGCAAAGAACAAATTGCAGAGCAGTATTCATAATACTATTTCATTAATAAATCTGCAAATTAGAATTTTCATATAAAAATCTGGATAAAAATATATGAAACTATCTTTCTTGGAGCAGGATGGTAGAGGTTGGGGATGGTTGGGAGTGATTATGGGGATGCTTTCATTTCCTAAGTCCTGTATTATTTGAACTTTTCACAATAAATGTTATTTTTGTAACCAGATAAAGAGATTTCCCATGTCATTTTTATTCTCCTTCTAAAATGAGGGGAAAAACTGGACTGCACTTAAGCTTTAATGGGAGTGATAAAAAACATAACTTTATCGCATTTCTCCTCTACCTATTTGACTTAGTCAAATAAAATCACCTCCCAGATTGGCTGCTATCCAGAAGGTGGCAAGGCTGAGCATGGGTGTGAGGGTAATGTGGGCCAATGTGTGGCAAGCACCATGTAGCCATACAGAGGGAGGGGCGGAATGGGTGTGGGTTTTTGCGGGGAGCTGGTGGGATGTTAGTGGGGGTTGGTCTACGTGCCTCTATACTGTGTCACAGGTTGCTTGGACTTTCCTAAAGAGGGAAAAATAGAGATCTGACTTTTACAAAACTCAGCACATAAAACTGCATGCTAAATCATGGTTTTCACTGACATGAAAAAAAAAAAAGATACTACTTTTTGCATAAAATCTCTCTAACCTGCATAAAGAACATCCAGGAGGATTTGAGAGCAGGTTGCCCACCTACTGGGGCAGAGGGTAGGCTTTGGCTTGATCTGTACAGGCGCAAAAGCAGAAGGAATCCAGTTTGTAAGGGGAATTTAAGCCGCCTTATGGATTTATTCAAATCAAGAAAACACATTCCGAGTTTTATATTCACTGTGTGTTTGAAATGTGACAGCAAGGGGGAAGTGAAAGGCAAGTTGAGAGTCTATATCTCGTCTTTTGTCATTGGCAAAGCTCACACACACTGCCTATTAGCTTTTGCCTTGCAACGTTCTTTTTTTTTTTTTTTCTGCTGATACAACAGCACTCTGGCACAAAGCAATTATACTGAGTTAATACTCTCCAACCACATAAAGGCAAGATAAGTCAAGATGGAGCAAAGTTTCCCAAAATCCCCATAGAATGATTATTTTCTTGGTTAGGAACACAATCCTGATGATGAAAGAGTCTGAGCTAATTTGTACTTATGAAAGGGCACTCACAAATTAAGCAAGCCTAGTCAAATGGGCTTATGCTAAGTGAAATCAAAAAGGAAGCCTTGCTGCTGCTCATGGAACATTCTCCAATTGCCTTTGTTTCTTCGTGGCTGGCTACATAATTTGCCCTGCTCATTGCCAAAATCCACTGATTCTTAAATCAGACCAAGGTAAGAGGATTTGTGAGACAAGTGCTCGCTCACCCTTTCCAGATGACATAGAAGGTGCCTTCTAACTTCTGTCCCTGAAAAACTCTCAATGGCCACTTTGATCCATTTCCTCTGTTGAGTTTTGGGAGGACTTAGTGTTAGGATTTTGGTGACCAAAGAACCCTGGTGGTTCTGGAGCTATCTCTTAGGTCTCTTCAGTGTCTTCCAAAGGCCGAATGGCCTGGAATGAAGGCATTTTACCCTTTTCAACCCAGATGTTTGGGGCACCTGTCTGCCTCACAGCTCTGGCATCCCTCACATACCAGCAAGCTCACTCCAGACACTCAGCTGGGTGGGTGAGGGGTCAAGAGTGCCCAACTAACAGAAACAAAATGTGAAAACCAGCCTGAGGATGTGATGTCACACCAGGGAAAGTAATGAGAGAAAGTCAATGCCCACTGCCATGCTCTCACACACCACTGGGCTCAGAACAGATGAAGAGCCCCGCCCTCAGGGTGGCTGTGCAGCCTGTCCCATCCTAATGAATTGTGTCTGATCATGCAAAATAAGCTCTTGGGTGCAGGGCTGGCCGTGATCATGTCATTACTCTGGCAGGTAGGCCAGGCAGATTTCACCAGGCAGATGCCAGAGAGAGGTGCCCCACTCAAGGAAGAAGGTGAATGGTCTCGGCAGGAGAATCAGCTTCCTAGGACCAGAGCTCAAGCCCAGAGACCTGGCAAGATTGAGAGCTCAGACCTCATCACAGCTGGCATTCGTGTTTCTGAAACATCCAGGTAAGAGGGTTAAGCCCTTCTCTACGTGTCATTTAGCTGCAATCACACCACTGGGCTCCCATCCAACCCTCTCAGAGAGACATCTTGACATAGATTGGGAATGGGATGAGAACTCTCATTGTATTAGTATATGCGTAGAGATACATGTGAAGTCCCTTAAAAGTGGGTGTGCCCTGGAACCTGCTGGGTGGTGGGAAATTCCTTCTTGTTCCCTTTGCCGCCCATGCCTCTGACTGAGCAGGCTGAGAGAGAAAACACCTCTGAGCTGCAGAAGTGCTGGCCACCCCTTCCTGCTGGTTTTTCTACCACCTGAGTGGATAGCATAAATTGCTGCCACTAGTCCCCTGGAAGGTGTGACCTGTCAGCAGCCTGGCCAGCTCCCCCAGCAGGGCTGGCTGGGTGTAAGCACATCAGCAGTGCATAAAAAGAA
Source organism: Loris lydekkerianus (assembly GCA_963574355.1). NCBI lineage: Eukaryota > Metazoa > Chordata > Mammalia > Primates > Lorisidae > Loris > Loris lydekkerianus. The sequence goes on from CAUYPK010161544.1 coordinate 24,476, forward strand.
GGATTGGGGGCAGGGGGCACAGACCATGTGTGTGGGTGGTCTTGGCTCTCTCCATTAGGTGAAAAATGTGCAATTTATAATTTCTATATCTATTATAAAAAGTGGAACCATGTCAATTAATGTGGCTAGTGTTAGATGCTTGTATAATTCTATCACATTTCCAGCAATTATAATATTATATTCCTTCCAAGAATGTCACGTTGGGATGTTGGGGAGGGGTCGGTCTTTGTGATCTGATATACCGAGGCATTCCCATTTCTCACCATTACCTCTGCTAGCTGAAGATTCTGCCATTGTAGCTCACCCCTATCTCTGTTTCTGGGAATTTTTCTCCTTCTGTATGTGAGTGCACATTAGATAGGGTCTGAAAGTGGGAAGCTGAGGTAGCTTAAATCAAATGGAGTAGGGTTATGATGAGAAAGTTAGGTTCTCTATAGAATCTTTCTTCCTGAATTCCTGATGCTAAAAGCTGTGTCCTCCAACCACAACCTTCATTCATTTAACAAGTACTATGGAATAACTACTTGAGTTTAGAGAGTTGGGAAAGAAGCACATCAATGCATTCTTTCAATAAGAGCTAGCATCATCATTATAAAAAAGGAAAGAAAAAAGTCAAGCAAATATCCTAAACTTGTTCCAGGACAGACTTATGTAACTCCTTGCTGGCTTGAGCTTTTTATAAAATCTCTTTTCTCATTTTGGGATTGCTACTCCACCTTGACATTCTGGCAGATGGGGAGGTGTAGTTGCCATCTGTCTTTATTTTTTTAACCCCTCCACAGGACATTGCAAAGTGGGCACCACAGGGACATCCCACACAGCCAGCTCTGTTCTTTCACCCAAATGCTTGCTACTTCTCTGCCAAGTTCTCCAGCAGGGGAAAGGCTGGCACAAGTCTCTGGCTGACGTCTGCCTGCCCTTTGGCTCTTTGGAAAAGAAAATGTAGGACGGGCTGGAGGACCTCTGGGTATGCAGGTTGGGCTGGAAAAATACAGTTTCAGGGATTTTGGCTTTAGGAGTCAGAGTCTCTTACTGCACATGTGAGTGAGTGATGGCGTCTTTACTCGGTGTAACCGGTCTGCTCTCTGTGCCCCTCTGGAAGGATGCGATCTGGGGGCTGGAGGAGCGTGACCTGGTCTGACCATAGACATGCTCTGTTTCATGGGTGGGGGAGGTCTGGGGGTGCTGGGGCTGAAGCACAATGCTTCTCCTTTGTAAGTTCCTTGAGGTCAGAGACCATGGCCTCTTTGCCATTGTATCCCGGAGCCTGGTACATCACCGGTGCTCAATACATACTTCTAAGAAGTGAATAAGTAGAAGAAAGCAAATAAGGCTGGCATGGACTGGAGAAAGAGCATGGAGTTTAGTTGGAGAACAGGATTGGCTCTCAGGCTTGCTGCTCAATAGCAGTATAAGCAAGTTTGGCATCCTCATCTGTGAAATGGAGACAATAATACTTTCCTCTTTAGGCTGCAGCAGGAATGAAATGATATAGAGAGTGACATAGCTCTTGGTCCATGGCAGGCCTTAAGAGATATTTGCTATTTACTAAAAGATCCTAGGTGGCTTGTCATAGATGTCCAGCATGTAGTCTTGGCCAGCTTGGGGTTCTGAGGTTGAACAACAACCTTGGTTGGTGGTAGCATATTCCCTGGAATACAATTCATAGCTGTGACATATCATGATATACTCACTTGTTGTGAGTAGCCTAAGGGATAAAAAGGTAGTGTCTGGCACATAAGTATCTCTGGATCATGGTGTGGTGTCTCTTTCCTGAACTTGCTCCACTCAGTATGTCTATATCCCCTCCAGGGGTCCTCAAACTTTTTAAACAGGGGGCCAGTTCACTGTCCCTTAGACCATTGGAGGGCCAGACTACAGTTTTTAAAAAAAAATTTTAAAAAATTCATATGCACATTGCACATATATTATTTTTAATTAAAAAAAAAAAAAAAAAAAAAAAAGGGAATAAATACAATCACACTGCCACATGTGGCCCATGGGTCGTAGTTTGAGGACCCCTGCATCAGAGTCCCATCTGTGAGGGAAAACACACTTTGATATCATTTATTGAACTTTGTTTGGAAAGCTTGATGAGTGAAGTATAGGAAAACAAAGGGTGGGCAGTAAGTAGGATGGCCCCTTCCAGTCCTGCCACTAATCAACCCCGGTGCCTGGTGCAAGTCCTGTAATCTCTCTTGGCTTTACTTTTCTGTTTCCTAAAATCATGGGTAGGTGGCTCCTGGGGAGTTACTCTAAATTCTGTCTCACTTGCCCCCTCTCCCCCAACAATCACAGGACAGATGGCATCTACACATGCATTATATTCTCAGGGGTTTATACATTGCCCCAAATGTTGTAAGGAACTAAGGCATTCAATATTTTGAAATCATTACTGATATTACCAGTTCAGCAAAACTACTTTCTTGCTATGGGCATGGCATTAATAGGATTGGTTATGAGTGATGTGCAGTTTCTTTGCAAATGTTCTAAGTCTGTACTTTCATCCTGTCTCTGCCACACAAGAAAGTATAGTAGATCAGAATATGAGTGAAAGAGTGAAATAAGTGTCCTTACGGGGTAACTGTGCTTCTGTCTTATTTTATTTAAGAAGTCACAATTCATAATCTTCGATCCTTGGTTGGTGGTAGCATAGTCCCTGTGATATAATTCATAGCTGTACTATATCATGATATACTCATTTGTTGTGCCATCAGAGTTGAGAATTAATGGACCTAATAAGTTCAAAGGGAGCTGATTTCACATGTATCTAGGACTTAGTTCCAAGATAAAGACATCCAATTGAATAGCAGGCTACTATTATGGGGTGCAGTTGGTTTGGAGGGGGATGGGGAAACAGAGGGAACCAACGACCAAAGAATATGAAAATCTTCTGTCTTGATAACTCACCCATTGCAGACATCATTTCCAATCATGGCATATATAACGATGGCTGGTTGGTCGAACAGTTGGTTCCTAGATAAGCTGAGAAGGCACAGATGGAATGTGAAGGTCAGACACTTGGAAACCTAGTTCTGTGACCAGTGACACAGGCCAGGCCTGGGAAAATAATCTCTGTACCACCACGTCTTGGTCAACATTTTGCTATTTTTCTTTCATGCCAAGATAGCCAATCAGCATTCCCGTTTCCCCTCTTCTATAATCATTATCCCACCTCCTTATCAGGCAAAGTCCATATAAATGCATAGATTTGAAGAGTGAGTTGAAATCCCATGTAAATAGACACACTACCATCTTGACCTCTCTCACGCCATCTGTCACCAGAAAGCATAAGTGGTCACTTGTGTCCACATTCATAGGACCCACTGACAACTGTGGCTCTATAGTGGACTTGGAAAAGATAAGGGCTTCCTTGGGCTCCCATTCAGGGTACACAGATCCTCAATTCTGAATTTTCAGCCCCAAGTAAGCACAAAATGTTTTCTCATTCACAATGCAGCAATATGACATAATCTTTTCATCTTTTCAGTTACTTCTGCCAGATCTAAGTTATTCCCACTTTGTATGCATTTTTATAATCCTTTCTTGAGGACAGATGCAAATTAATCACTTTCTATGCTCGCTGGCCTAAGGAGTGATATCCTAGTGTTTGGAGAATGACTAACAAGCTATTTATGCTCAGTAGAAATGATTATGAGGTGACAGCAGAGAATTTTCATCCCTTGAAAATGAGAAGCAAAATTTAAAAACAGCTTCATAGATCCGTTTTTCACTTACCTTTCTAAAAATCTCTTCAGGATTTGGGAAGATGCACCTGAATAATTAAAAGTAAGAAAATAATTAGAGATAGTGAGTTCAATTTCACACTACCTATGTGAGAGTCTGGTTGACTGAATTCATGAGAGAAACATCATATGGTCAACTGTTGTCCAGACCATGACATTGACGGAAATAAATTGATTCTGGTGAATTTCTGCATTGTATTAACATAACTAAAATTTCCTGGGATTGATGGGTCTCAAGATATTTCCTAGGTATGAATGAGTAAACTCTTTAGTAGATGTGAGAGAAATGTATTTATCTGCCACCAAAGAGACAAACTACCCAAAATATTAAAGAATGGGTTGCAGGATCAGAGGAATAGGATTACTAAGAACTACCTATGTTGCTGGAGAGCCCCATTTAATTTCTTTCCTGCTCCCTCCCGGGTTTCTTTTGCGCTGTCTGGTATTCAGATAGTAGAATTGATATATTTCAACTTCTGAAATGCCATACATGACTAGTCTTCCCCCAAACCCTGTTACTGCGTGGAATATACCTCTTATATGAAAATTAATCATGTTTATGGAATGCTTATTTTATTTAGGTACTGTTAACAACTGTGTGAGGTAGGCACTATAGTATTTCCATTTTCTAGATGAGGAAACTGAGATTCACTTAAGTGACTCGCTCAAAGCCAAACAACTACTAATTTGAAGAACTGCAGCTCAAACCAGTCCCTTCCCTCTGCAATGTTGAGTTCTTTCTCCCTGAGGACTCTGCTTCTCCAGGCTGGAGTCTAGAGGCTGTGAACCCAAACAGGTTTATTGCCTTTTTGACCCTGGATGGTGGTCTGCTAGTATTTAGTGAAGAATCCTCAGGTGGGTGGCACAACTCAGTGGAAGTGAAAATCAGAGAAACAACCTCCAGTTGTTTCTCCTCCAGACTAGGAGAAGTCTCCTGTAACTTCCAGCCTTGGAAGCTTGGGGCAGGTGCAGAGCCAGTGTATTCTTACAGTTCCACATGGGGAAAGGGCATGCTGGCCCATGTTCCAGTGAGTGACTGCCACATACAAGTTGCGAGCTGCATGGGCAGCATTGGTGTTCTCTTGGCTTATTCAGAAATGTTAGCCCATTAAGTGAAATGGCTTTATTTCCCTTTTTATTGCAGCAAAATATACAACTCATAAAATTTATCATTTTAACCCTTTTTGAGTGCACAATTCAGAGGCATTAAGTACATTTACATCATTGTGCAACCATTGCCACTATTTATCTCCAGAATTTTCCATCGTCTGAAATGGAAACTCTAAAATTGAAAGAATAACTCTCAATTCACTCATCCCCGCAGTACCTGACAACCACAATTCTATCTTCTGTCTCTATGAGTTTAATGATTCCAGGTACCTCATGTAGATGGCTCATGAAATTTGTGTCTGGCTTATGTTCCTCAACAGGTCCTCAAGGTCTGTCCATATTGTAGCCCATATCATAATTTCCTTTTCAAGGTTCTTTTTATGGCTAAGTAATATTTGTATGTATATGCCTCATTTTGTTTATCCATCTGTCAATGGACATTTGGGTGGTTTCTACCTTTTGGTTCTTGTGAATGGTGCTGCTATGAACGTGGGAGTGAAGGTATCAGTTAAAGTCCTATTTTCAATTCCTTTGGGTCTATAGTATACTAATTGAATTTTATGTTTAATTTTTTTTTTTTCTTTTTTGAGACAGAGTCTCACTATGTCACCCTGGGTAGAGTGCCGTAGTGTCATAGCTCACAGCAGCCTCCAACTCTTGGGCTTAAGCGATTCTCTTGCCTCAGCCTTCCAAGTAGCTGGGACTACAGGTGCCAGCCACAACGCCTGGCTATTTTTTTTTTTGTTGTTGTTGTTGTTGCAGTTGTCATTGTTGCTTCACTGGCCCGGGCTGGGTTCAAACCCACCAGCCTTGGTGTACGTGGCTGGCACCTTAACCATTGTGCTATGGGCACGGAGCCCTGTGTTTAATTTTTTAAAGAAACTGTCATATTATTTTATGTCCTTTTTGTAGTGAGTCAAGGTATTATTAAAAAATGGACACAGCAATACAAATGAGAGGTGACCAATCCATCTCAGCACACAATCATCCCTTCACCCACTCCATTCCTTTGTTGGGTCCCAGCCATGTCACAGGAGATTACCAGATGAGTTAACTATCCCTCTACTCCTGAGGGATAGGACCTAACCAGAGTGATAATATCTATTGGGGTAGACACATTATTATGTGTTGGGAATAATTTTAGAAGGTTAGTGTAAATCCAACCCCAATGCTAGAAAAGAGGAAAGCCCAGTGTGATTTGAGGCCTGCTCAGGGAGGTGTCTGATTTTTAACACTGAGTCCTAAATACAGGGGCCCAAAGTCTTTCTGGATGTGAGATCACTCCCTCTTGTCCTCCAGGGAGGAGGGCAGGAGGGAAGCCCCTGCTGCTGACCTGGGTCCCCCAGCAGGTCCTCCGGGGCTCACTCACCAGCTGTGCCCTTCATTTAGCTCTAGTCTCACCACTCTTGGCTTTTCATTTTCAGTAAGGCGATCAACCAAGAGGTGTTTAATTCTCATTCTTTGATTTTTCTCTTAATGAGAAATGAAAACTAATGAAATCTCAACCACGAGTGGAGAAAAAAATTAAAGGACCAAGTCAGATCAATAATTTTCCTTGTTGTTCTGGAATTTTGGGTTGCAGAGCATCTGCAGGGCACACACAGAGCTTGAGGAAAATGAAAATGAAAACCCATCATGGCACACCACCTTGGCAGCTATCCCCACACCCAATACCACCTTTGCAATTCAGGACAAGGATAACAAACCAATGGCAAGAAGCTGTGGTAAGTTTTAAAAAAGCTGTCACACATAGTTACCCAAGGAGCAAGGAATTGCCTGTTCTTCTTTACCCAAATGTCTCCTTTTTCTGGAAATATTCATATTGTGAATCTAGAATTCTCTTTGTTCCAAAGTTCTTGTACTTTCCACTATTTTGGAAGAGAAATCTCAGTTTTATGAGGTTATATAATGAGTTTATGTAATTCGCACATCACTGTTTTGTCTTAATTTTCCTTTTCTGTTGTTCGGCTTTCCTTTTGCTAGACTCATCAGCATCTGTGTGTGTTTCCTACTGTCCTCTATTGTCTTTCTCCTCCTATGTATAGACATCTCCCCAGTTGCTGCTGCTGCTACAATTAGAGAAAAAAGGGACTGGTAGCAATTGGAGGTGGAAGATATGAGCAGCAAAGAAAGACAGCTCCTAGTTTGTGGTATGCAGCAACAACAACAACAACAACAACAAAGTGACAAACATCTGAAGAATCAGAATACCCTTAAGTCCATATTCTGATCTCCACAATCATAGTTCAGAGAAATGAAAAAGGTTTGACCTTGGAATAGGGGCATTTTATTTATAGGTCAAGGAAGTCCAATGGAGAATCTACTTGTCCCCAGTTAAGGGAAGAAAGAGTCTATGTAAATCTTTAAAGTCAGAATTCTAACTCTTTTCTTCTCTTTTAAATAAGGCATAGTGTATTCTAGGGGAAAAAGAGTTTCCCATGATCTCAGCATTGGTTATTCCTCCATAAATGAATTTCAGCCTACATTTCCACTGCCGGACCAGCAAGCATTTTGTATTATGTGCATTCAGATAAAATGGTAGACAATTTTAATGGACTTCTAAATGAGCTTGTAACTTTTTGTGGCTTGCTTGGACTAGGCACTAAATCTCAAATTCTTAATGAAAAGAGATGAGATATTTTAAAATATAAGTTTAGTAAGTTTTCATAAATTAAGTAATTCATTAATTCAGCAACATTTATGGAGTACAGTAATCCCCTTGCACCTCAGACAGTACTGAATACTTTATGTACTATGTTTTTTCCTATACATACATACATACTTACCTATGACAAAGTTTAATTTATAAATTAGGCACAGTAAGAGATTAACAGCAATAACTGATAATGAAATAGAGCAATTAAGTCGAATAGGGGTTACTTGAGCACAGCACTGCAACCCTGCCGCAGCTGATCTTATAACCAAGATGACTACAGGCGGGCAGTGTCCACAGCATGGATGGACGGGACAAAGGGAGGATTCACGGCCTGGGTGAACCCAATGGTGTGGACTGGCATGCGATTAAGAATTATGGATTGTTTATTCTGGAATTTTCCATTTAATATTATTGGGCTGTAGTGGAGATGAATAATCTAAACCTCAGAGAGCAAAACCATGGACAAAGAGGGACAATTGTGTGCCAGGCATTGTGATAGATGCTGGGGTCATAGCAATAAATAGAAAAGACATGATTTCTGTTCTTATGAAGCTTATAGTTATTAAAACAAGTAATGAACACAGAATGTAAGGGATTCAGAGATCCCTGAGTCTAAAAGAAAAATAGGCATTTTATTTCCTGAAATCTTAAGATATGAGCTCATTATTTAATTTCCAATAAAACACCTGATGCTCTTTGCACACGGCTCTGAAACAAATAATGCCATAGTTGTTATAATTATCTGTATAGGACAGGTTAGATCCAGATTTTGTGAGTTCTAAAGCTTACATAATTTGGAGGAGTTTCTTTAAGGAAAAGAACATAAAACACAAACCTGACATTAGACGGAAGCCAGAGTGGTAAGAAACAGGGGTGGAGAAACAGCTTCTGTTTGTAAGTGTTACAACTACACAAGGTAAACAGGCAAGCAGCAAGGGGCCCCCAAACATCAGTGTCATTAACTTCACAACTCTTGGCACTCCTTAGAACTGTGGTCCCCAACCCTGGGGTTGTGGACCAGTACCAGTTTGTGGCCTGGAAGGAATCTGACCTCACAGCGAGAGGTGAACAGTGGGCAAGAGAGTGACACCTCATCAAATTCACAGCTGCTCCCAATCCCACCACCCTGGTTCATGGAAAAATTATCTTCCTTGAAATAGGTCCCTGGTGCCAAAAAGGCTGGGGACTGCTATCTCAGAGACATGGAAATTGTGGTGTATCAGCCCTAGGTGGGACCTTAAGAGTGTCTGGTCAGGTAGGTTATTTTATACATGAGGCCCAGAAAAGGAGAGAGACTTGCTTAAGGTCCCCATAGCTCATGAGCAGCGTTTCAACTAATAATCCATTTCAGAGAGGAAGTTAATAATTGTAATGCGTCTCTTACTAACACACATTAGTAATGATTGAATTTAGATTATTTCAGTTCTTACATGAGAATCTGTAAAAAGGACTGTGAGGTGCATTTTATGTGTTGACCACAAATCCACTCAAGTAAACCATGAAATGGCCTTAAATAATCAGGTGGACCAGAGGTTAGACACCTGCAGAGTCTGGCTGATGAATTAAATGATCATCCGGTCTAGAAAAAGAAGTTGCTCCTCAGCCCTGCAGATCTGTACCATTCAGAATGGGGGTGGTGGGGAGGACAATGTTGTCAGATCTTCTGATTTCACAGTGGATGTTGGGAACCTTGAACTTTATGTGAAATGTCCCAATTTTTTAATGTGGGTAACTAATCTAATAATTTAAACAAATTCTTCATGTACCAAACAAAACAGCTGTGAGTCATGTTTTCACTTGGTTCAGTTGTACTCTTGCATCTACTGGGTGACAAAAAAATCAACTGATTTTAAATTGCTTTAAACTTTTTTCCTAAAAATTTTGTTTACAGATTATAACTGAGGACTGTAATTACTTAAGTACTTCAGATTAAAAAAATTGACAGTAATTTACAACTTGTATTTGGTTCCAAATTAAAAAGCAACAGAGTAGTATGACTAATTTCCCTCCCTCCCTTTTTTCCTTTCCTTTTTGACATAGTGTGACAAGGTGCCTGTGCACACAGATGAGGGTATAAAATTGGAAAAGCACAGGTAGTCAGGAAAATTGAGGCAAGACCTTCCTGTCTCTCTCTTTCTTCCCTTCAACATCTCACTCATCACCCTCAGCCCTTCTTCTCATGATTCATCTTCCCCAGGAAGAGGTTTCCAGTTTATATCACTAAACATTGACTATCTCCCTTTCTTCTTCAAACATTGTACTTATTGTTTGGTCTATGACCTTTTGACTCCTGATTGTATTTTGTTTATATTTTGTTGTGTAAGGTCTTGTATTTTCTAGTTTATTTTTGCTTATTTCATGTGTGTATGACAATGCATTTCTTGAAAGTAGGATTTTTCCCTAAAATGCTAAGCACATGATAGGTGCTCATTAAATAACTTTATCTGGCATTGGTTTAGAAAGAAAAGTAGAGAAGAGGGGGACATTAATGACTGTGTCTTGCATCATGAACCACTCCTTTTTGTTAACTTCTGATGGCATCATGCTTTCTTGGGTCTTCTATTAATTCTCTGACCAAATACCATTCTTTTAATTAATTCTCTTCTATGTTTTCTCTTCTTCAAGACCCAATGTTCTCAATTTCTGCAGTATTTTTTCATTCTGAACATTATTCCTGAGTCAGACCATACAACTTGATGATTTCAATAGTTAGTGCTCATAATTGCTAATATTCTATCTGAGCCCAAACCTTCTGAGTCCAGACTCATGCTTTCCACTGTTTGAGGAACATCTCTCCAAAGATGTCCCTCAGAAATTTTACATAGAATATGATCAAAACTGAACACTAATTTTCCCACCCTTAACAAGCTCATCCTCCCCATTCCCTTTCTGGATTAACATGCAATGACCTCTAGGACACTGACTCATAGATAAGAAGAAAAAGCACAATGACTTGCCCAGTCTACTGAACGAGACATTGTGCCATTATTGTTTGTTCGGTACTGTCTCTTGTCTCTATCACACAGTTGGCAAGTCTACTTCTTGATAAATCTTTACTGATAGGAGACATTCTTTTTCATTCCTGCTGCCTTAGATTAGGCCTTCTTTCCTCTTGTCAGGACTCTTGGCAACGCTGCTTAAGCAGTCTTCAAGGAACCAATTTCTTCCAATTTCTACACATCTCCCCAAGAGATCCAAGCAACAAGTTAAGGATCTTGTCAATTTTTGTTTAAATATGTCCATGGGAGTCTGACTACCAATAGGATAGTACCAAAATTATTTAAAATGTCTATGAGACATCTATGCATTGTAGGATTCCTTATTGTCATTTTAATGTCTGTAGGATCTGTAGTGTATTTCATTCCCAATATTGCTAATTTGTGTCTTTTCCCTTTTTGTGTGTGTTGAAGTTTTTACATTTTATTGTTGTTTTTTCAAAGAATTAGCTTTTGTTTCACTGATTTTCTCTACTGTTTTTGTCTTTTCAATTTCATTAATTTCAGTTCTTATTTTTATTATTTCCTTACTTCTGCTTGCTGTGGATTTATTTTGTTCATTTTTTTTCTAGGTTCTTGAATTAGGGTCTTAGATTATTGATTTAAGAGCTTTATTTCCTTTTTAACATAAACATTTTAAATCTATTATTTCTCTTTAAGCACAATATTAGTTGCATTCCACAAACTTTGAAATATTATATTTTCATTTTAATTCAGATAAAATATTTCTAAATTCCTTTGATATTTCCTCATAGACCCATGGTTTATTAAGAAATATGTTACTTAATTTCTAAATTATTGAAGATTTTCTATAATTGAGATATGATTTAATTTAATTATAGTAAAAGAACAGACTTTCAATTCTTTTGAATTTGTTAACATTTATATCAATACCTAGGATATATTCTACCTTGGTAAATGGTCCTTCTGCAGTTGAAAATAATGCAATTTTGTTGTTGTCTAGGATTGTATTATATAAATGTCAGGTAGATCCATGTGGTTAATAGTTCTATATCTTTACTGATTATCTGTTTTCTAGTTCCATAGACTACCAATAGAGGAATGTTGAAGTCTCCAACTAGAATTGTGGTTGTATCTATTTCTCCTTTCAATTTTGTCAATTTTTGCCTCATGTATTTTGAAGCTCTGTTGCTAAATATATATACATTTAGAATTGGTATTTTTTTTGGTGAATTAAACTTTTTATTGTTATGTGACGTTCCCCTCTGTTGCTGGTAATTTTCTTTAACCCCTGTGTATCAATATACATATATAAAGTAAGCATCCAGTTGAATCATTTTAATCCATTTTGTTAATCTCTGTCTTTTAATTGATGTATTTAGACCATTTTTAAAAATTAAATCATAGCTGTGTACATTAATGCAATCATAGGGTACAATGTACTGGTTTTATATACAATTTGAAATGTTTTCATCAAACTGGTTAACATAGCCTTCACAGCATTTTCTTAGTTATTGCATTGAGACATTTATATTCTATACCTAGTAAATTTCACATGTACCCTTGTACAATACAGCGTAAGTGTGGTCCCACCAATTACTCTCCCTCCACCCATCCTCCCCCTCACCTCTCCTCCCTCTGCCCTTTCCCCTTCTTCTTGGGCTATAATTGGTTTCATAGTAAAACTGTGTATGACCATTTTTATATAATGCAATTACTATAATAATATGTTTGAATTCAGGTCTACCATTTCATTATTTGTTTTATGTTTGTTTACTCTCTTTTTTCTAAGTCATCTTTTCTGCTTTCTTTTAGTTTATTTGAAAACATTTTAATATTCTATTTTAATTCATCTATTGCATTTTTTCCACTATGTCTTTACATTTTATAAACTTCTGATGTATAGCTTTTTATAATATGGTTATGATATCTGTATTGTTTTGGCATTGAAATCTGTTGATTTTTTTCCTATTAGAATTGAGATTTTTCTGTTTTTTCCATATGCTAAATAATTTTGAATTTTATTCTTGTCATTTTGGATATTATGTTATAAGACTATAAGTCTTTCCTTAATTCTATGAATATCTGAATTCTTTTTGTCTTAGTAGGTAATCAGCCCTGTTAGGTTTAGATGGCAAGTTCTAATCAGACTTCTGTGAGGTTGTGATATCAACATCTCTTCCATTTTCAGTGTTATTTTAATTTGTCACATGTGTGTGCCACTGAATGGCCAGTCTAGAATCTGGGCAGTGGTCAATCTCTAAGTTTAGTTTTCAAGGTCTTTGATTTTGTTATTTAGGATCAAATCTATGCATGTGCAGCTCAGAGCTGAGTCCAGGAATTCATACAGACCTTTATGGAGCTGCTTTTCAAAGATTTTTCCTCCCCATGACCTCTCTGGTTCTTTCTGACCTCTTGGCCTCCCCTCTTTGTTCTTTTTCCTTTTCTTTTTAGACAGAGTCTCACTCCATTTCCCTGGTAGCATGCCATGGCATCATCATAGCTCACAGCAACCTTAAACTCCTGGACTCAAGTGATCCTCTTGACTCAGCCTCCCAAGTAGTTGGGACTACAGGTGCCCACCACAGCCTCCCAAGTAGTTGGGACTACAGGTGCCCACCACAACACTCAGCAAGGTCTTGCTCTTGTGCAGGCTGCTCTTGAGGTCCTGAGCTCAAGGGGTCCACCTGCCTCACTGTTCCAGAGTGCTGGGATTATAGGCATGAGCCACCATGCCCGGTCTCTTTCTTTGGTCTTACAGCCAGAAAGTTGGGGCTTTAGTTACCCCACTCCACTTTTCTCTTTCTACAAATTCACTCATGATGGGACTGGGTGATGGGAGGACTGGTTAAGAAAAAAAGGCAAAAGATAGTTTGCCCTACCTTCCTGCAACCACAACTCTACCAGGGAAGAGGCAGTCTCCCCCCAAGCCCTACAGAATTTTAGCCACCCATATGTCCCCGTTGTTGGTGTTGTCACTGTTAGGAGACTTTTCCATGTCCAGAGTGAGAACTGTGTCGTTTCTTCTGAAGTGATCACTTTCTATGGCACTGTCCACTTGTGGGTTTTCAGCTATCTTTAGAAGAGGTTGAGAGATACCAGAAGATAAAACATTAACCTCTCTGCTGGCCTGGTGATAATCCCAATTCTGGTTTTCTACTTCAATTGTCCTGTTATTTATTTTCCAGAGTTCTCCAATAGCTACTCTATATATTCTATTCAGGTTTTATAGCTGTTTTTGGTGGGGAAGAGATGGTGAGTGTGCTTACTCTGTTATTTGAAACCAGAAACTTGAATGGATTATAAAGAGTGTGGAAAGTTCATGAAAAATGTGGTATCACATACTGATCTAAAATAAACCTAATAATGTCACTTAACATGAATTAGATTTTTAAATATTGCAGATTTCACTTGGATTTTTATAATTTAGAAGGGATTTTCAGGGAAATGATTTGCACAATCCAGTTAAAACAATCTACCATGAAAAATTTAAATTTAAATTTCTTCTTTTCTCCAGAAATGTTTGCTTGTAATAAACAGAAACATTCTGTTACACTGACCTTGAGCTCAAAATAGTAGGCACTTAATAAATGTTTGTTGTGACAGTTTCTGATGGTGTTTCTACTACTAAAAATGCTTTCAAATCCACAAGTGTGGTTCTGAATTTCAGTGACAAACTATCTAAAATAAATGATTCCCTAAAACAGATATTTTTAAAAGAATGTCATAGCCTTTCCCTTGTGTTTCTCCAGTCTCAAAATTTGACACAGCTCCACAAATATCCTTCAGTCACATCAGACTTCTCTCTCCCTCTAGTCTCCCCCCTGTGAATCACCATCTCCTTATGCTTTTTGGAATCCTATCTATTTCTTCAGAGCCCTCTGCTCAAACTTTAACTTCTCCATAAAGTCTTCATCTTCTTCTCCAGGCAGACTTAAGTGCTTTTCATCCCCAGAGGCCTCAACCGAACTTTATTTTAGTGCCAACTTATCAGATCCATAATAGTTTTCTTGTTTGTCTCTTTTCCCCATTTGGTTATGGTCTCTTTGAAAACAGGGCTTTTTTCTGGCTCATCTTCCTGTTTCTATCAATAGCACCAACTTCAGTGTTGGAGGAGAAAGAAGGGAGGCAAGAGGAAAACTGAATGGAAAATGAGAGGAAAGGAACTGAAAGAGAAGAATAGAGGTAAAATGCATAGCCTAGGATGCTCTAGAGCTGTCAGTACAAGTAGCAGATGGCTTTCCCCTGATGTCCTTTATCTCAAGCCCTGGACAAAAGAGATGTGCTCAAAGGAGCACCCCCATCTCCGAGAGTCAGGAGTCCTGTCCATTGACAGTTACATTTTTTAAAAAGCATAGGTTATTTGCTTCTAAGTTTTCCTTCTGAAGGTCTGCTTATTCAAGCCATACAGGATGAAAATATTGACAAAACATAAGGATCAAAAGCACACACTCTTCACCTCACAATCACTGTCCAGTGCCCTGCTCCTACCTAAAGGAACGGGTTGCATGGATGAGTCTGCAAATAGTCCCACTTGGATGGAGTGTCTCCATTGTTTAATGAACCTTTGAATTCCAAAACCTTGAAAGCATTAAAAATGGGAATAATAGATAACAAGTAATAAATAATAAATAGAAGAATAACAAAAAGGTGATTTATTTCCCTGTATATGAGGCGCCTGTTAAGGAAATGTTTCTGTTTTAAAGGTTTTTGTTATAACTAACAAAACTAACATGTATCTGGTCCTTAGGAGAAATAGCAGGTTTCGATGCCTGTTGACATTGAGTATAACTATAAAGATTTACCTTTTAGATGAAGCATGTCAAACATTGGCACTAAAATCAGTCTCTGTTGCTGTGACCACACTGTATCAGATTTCTCCAAACAGAAATGTCCTCATTGTTTTGTTATAAATAATTTCTGTTATATCCTCTCAAGATTTTGGACTGAGACCAACCTAACCCAATAGTTGAGCTCACTAAATATTTACTGAGGGCTTATTTCAGCTTAGCAAAAGTGACTTCTTTTCTTCTTCCCAAATACTCTCCTCTGTGGTTTTTAAAAACCTGTTTTAAAATCTTCATTTAAATAATTTTCAAAATGTTCTAAAAACAAGGCAAAGGATTTGCACATAACTCTTCATCCTGATTTCCTAAATGTGAAATCTTTAATAATCACAGTAGTTTGATCAAAATCAAGAAATCAATGTTGGTAAAATACTATTGCCTAATCCATAGACTTAATTTGAATTTCACTAATTGCTCCACTAATCATCATTTTTCTGGGCTGGGATCTAATCCAGGATCATGAATTATATTTAGCTACCATGGCCCTTTAATGTTCTTTAATCTGTTGCTTAGTTTTTCTTTGTCTTTTGTGACCATGACATTCTTGAGTAGTATTGGGCATTTTTTTTTTTTTTTTTTTTTTTTTTGGTAAAACATCCCTCACTTTGCACTTGTATTGTTTGCTCATGATTAAACTCAGATTATGTAATTTTGGTAAGAATATAATAGCAGAAGCTTGGTTTGCTAGTTGAAGGTGCAAAATCTATTTTTTTCCTGAATACAGAGCCTGGTGGTGATGGGGTGTTAATAAAAATAGTAAGTCCTTACATGTGTGACTGAATTCAGCTAAGTATGTATTAATACTCATTTATAGTTTGTCTCTTCTTACTTTTATCTTGCCTCTATTTCTTTTCCAAAAAGACCATGTTTGAAAGAGGTCTGGCACAGAAGCTAGAGTAGTGGTTCTCAACCTTTCTAATGCTGAGACCCTTTAATACAGTTCCTCATACTGTGGTGACCCCCAACCATAGAATTATTTTCTTTGGGGTCACCACAACATGAGGAACTGTATTAAAGGGTCACAGCATTAGGAAGGTTGAGAACCACTGAGCTAGAGTAAGGAATTAAATTCTGACATGCAGCTGACTCCAGGACAGGTGTTGCTTATCTGAGGCAGCAAGATGGTCGTTGTAGAGGTCAGAACCCATATGGGGGACAGTGTGACATGGCTGGCAACATGACCAGCAATGTGGCCTTCAGCATGAGACAGACATAGTCTAAGTTCTTTTCAGTGACAAGCTGATGAACCCTGGGCAAGTTAGCCTTTATGAGCCTCAGTTTCTCCTGCTGTGAAATGGAGTTGTGGATTAAATGAGGATAGAGTATGTGAAGGTCTTAGTACAGGTTCTGGCTTAGAGAAGGGACTTAGTGTTAGCTAGCTAAAATCCATAAATGTAAAAACAATCACAGCAACCACAAACAGCTCTCCAGCTAAATGCACCCATCCTGCTAATGGATATCCCCAGATAATTGGGCCTTGACCAATAGTCCCTAGTAATATTTTTGGGTAAAACATATGGTTAATTATTTAAGTATAAGGACCTCAACCTGTTCTTTTGAGCCTGGAATAAGCCCTGTGCCCAGGGTAAGCTCCTTGGCCGGTTCTTTTGCTTACAGAGGCAGCAAAATCCTTTCTGTCAGGTTTCTTTAAGTCTAGCAGCAGGAAAGATGGCTCCCTCCTGTTTACTCTTGTTAGAATATCTCTCAGAGGTGGTTTTTCTCCTTCTGTTGGACACTGTAGGGGAGGAAAATTTTTTTTTTTCTTCACCCAGCTTAGGCTTTCCAGCCGGCACCCTGTACACTAGGCTGCCCAAAGACAGTGTCATTAGAGAAAATAAATAGAATTTCATTGACATGTGTTTCCTGCATGTATAGACTGGAGTCCACAGAATGAGAAGCCCAAAGGGGATCTAGAACGTGGGCTTCTGTAGCTACCGTCTTAGGATAAAGGAAAAGGAGTTTGGGCTTCTGCGTGGGAGAGGAAAGTCACAGGAAAGTGACCAGGAAATGCATGACAAACAAGCATTGCTTAGTAAGATTCTGTTATACAGATTTAAGTTTACATTTGTTCACTACCAATAACACTTAAGAGTTTCCCCTTTCCTGGTACAGGGAGAGGGAGGCACCTTTTACAAATGGAAATTTCTTTAACAAATATAAATTTCTTTCACAAAAGAAAAAATTTTATCTGCTAGTTCTCAGCGGCCTTTAGCTCAAAATAATCAATAAGCCAGTGGTTCTCAACCTGCCTAATGCCGTGACCCTTCCCTTTAATACAGTTCCTCATGTTGTGGTGACCATAAAATAACAATGAAAATAATTTTATGGTTGGGGGTCACCACAACAAGAGGAACTGTATTAAAGGGTCTCAGCGAGAAAAGACGCTTCCGGAGGGATTAAAGATGGCGGCCGAGTAACAGCTTCCCTGCAACTGGGCACGGGGAGTCTGGGGAGACAAGACTCCAGACATCTCTGGCCAGTGGGATCTGCCTATGATCATCCCTTTGAGAATACAGGGACCCAGTAAGGGACTTCTGGACCCAGGAGGAGGACAAAAACAGTGGAAAACTGGCAAGTGGCTGCGTGTGTTCAATCGACCTAATCACGCCGCCAACCGTGAGTAGAAGCAGCAGTGAGACTGCAAACTGGAAAGGCCTTACCTGTGAACTTTTTTGGTGTTCTTGAACTTGGCGCTCAGTTGAGCTGCCTCGGGGAGAGCTTGAGCAAAAGTGTGGAGAACTTTGGGCATTGTCTGGGGCCCCAAAATGAGCCACTGAGCTAGGCTCAGTGAAAGCCATTGAGTGAAAAAACTGCTCTAGCAAGCTCCGCCCTCAGGGTCCCAGAGCAAGGAACGGCGGGACAAAGTAACCTAGTGACTGAGCAGCTTAAAGGCGGGGACAGAACTGTCTCACAGCTCTAATCCTTAGGAGCAGAGTGAGACAGTTTTGGCACACTGGAGCCTTGGGCTGTTGCCTTGGGTAGAGTGCCCTGACATCACAGCTCACAGCAACCTCAAACTCCTGGGCTTGGCGCCGCCCAGACCTCCATAAGAGGTGTGCAGCAACCCCCGACCGGTGACCCGCACCCACCAGGGCTCCACATTCCCTAACCAGAAACTGCGGGAGACACGCAACCCTGCGTCACTCCTCCTGTGTCCTCCCAGCCTGCACACTAGCTCATCCATCTGACCAGGGACTCTGGTAGCTGTGTGCCCTCTGGAGCCCTCCCTGCCTCTGCGCAGAGCCCTTCTCCTGGCCAGAGCCTGCTAGAGCCTTGGGTTCTCTGTGACAAAGTCACTGGGCACCAGGCACAGAGAACCAAGCGCACCACCCCCAGCCCTGTTGCTGAATCCGGGTGTGTCGCACACTGGAGCTGCTTCTACAACCAGAACTCTCTAACTAGAGCAGCCCCAGAGAAACTACACAGGGTCACTCCCTACAAAGATCCAGCAACAATACAGTGATCCCACTGGGGTCTAATCTTAAAGAGACACCTCCCCAACTCTGAGGACGGCCAGAGGCAATGGTGAAAAGCAATCATGAGATGAAATCAACAGAAAAACTCTGGCAATATGAATAATCAAAGTAGATCAACTCCCCCAAGAATCAATGGAGTAGAAACAGCACAAGACCCCATGCACAAACAAATAGCTGAGATGTCAGAAATTGAATTCAGGATCTGGATAGCAAATAAGATCGAATTAGAATTCCAAAGGTTATCTCAAGAATTCAATGGATTCAAATGACCAAAGATTTTGAATCATTGAGACAAGAAGTTGCATCCCTCAAAGATCTGAGAAACACAGTAGAATCCCTCAGTAACAGAATGGAGCAAGCAGAAGAAAGGATTTCTGACATTGAAGACAAAGCTTTTGAATGCT
>CAUYPK010161551.1:0-63007 GCA_963574355.1 Loris lydekkerianus
GGGGGGGGGGTTTTGTGTTTTTTAAATGAATGTAAATAGTAATAAATACAAAAAAAAAAAAAAAATATATTAATATATATTAAATATATTTTAAAAAATAAAAAATAAAACAAAAAAAAAAAAAAAAAAAAAAAAAAAAAAATAAAAAAAAAAAAAAAAAAAAAAATAAAAAATAAAATAAAAAAAAAAAAAAAAAAAAAAAAAAAAAAAAAAAAAAAAAAAAAAATTAAAAAAAAAAAAAAAAAGAATTAGGGACACTCCAGTAGCATGGATATGAAAATCGACTTACATAGCTCAGTACCTAAGAAAAAAACATCTGGTTATTTGCACCTTCTGCTGGTCTCATTTCCAAAAACCAAACGACCCACCCTTTCTACAGTGGCAGGATCCTGCCTCCCGGGTTGTAACTCTCTTGGCTCAGCTGTCACTCTTCTTCTACCTTCTCATTCTCTCAACAAATATTTACTAAATCCCTCTTATGGACCAAGAGGAGCAAGACGAACAAAGTTTCTAGGCTCCATGGCATTTAGTCTCTGCTGCTGTGTGAGACTTGACACACTCCTCAGCGCCTCAGATTTTCATCTGCAAATAGGATTTGTGATGGCAGCTACCTCATAGGGGTGTCACAAAATCTACTGAATTAATACATTTAAAGCATTTAGCACTGTGACTGGAACAGTTAAACCCGCCACCCAATTGGGCATTAAGTGGCAGGTGCCATCCTCTACCCCCACAGGCATTTCTATGTTCTTTTTAAAAACATATATATTTTTTCTACAATAGGCTAATAGACAGCATGATAATCTGTCTGAAAAGAAGGCATAATTAGCCCAATTCATAATTGCCAAGTCATGAAAGCAGACCAAATGCCCATCAACCCATGAATGGATTAACAGATTGTGGTAAATGTATACCATGGAATACTATGCAGCCACAAAAAAAGAACAGAGACTTTACAACTTTTATATTTACCTGGATGGAATTGAAACATATTCTTTTCAGTACAGTATCTTAAGAATGGGGAAAAAAGTATCCAATGTACTCAAGACTACTATGAAACAATATATCATCACTTACAGAGTCATACAAATGTTAAAACAACTATAGTCCAGAAAGAAGGGGGGGGGGTAAGAAGGAAGTGGGGAGGGGAAGAGGGGAGGGTGAAAGGAGGGAGGTTATTTGGTGGGACCTCACCTACTGTGCACAACGCAATGGTACATTTCAAAACTACTAAGAGCCGTGATTCTCAACCATCCTAATGCCGCGACCTCTTAATACAGTTCCTTATGTTGCGGTGACCCCCAACCATAAAATTATTTTCGTTGCTACTTCATAACTGTCATTTTCCTACTGTTAAGAATCTTAATATAAACATCTGATATGCAGGATGTATTTAGGTGACGCCTGTGAAAGGGTAGGTCAACCCCCAAAGGGGTCGTGACCCACAGGTTGAGAACTGCTGACTGGAGTATAGCATAAATGTCTTACCACACAAGTGAAATGATGGCTGTGTTGCTGAGTCTGATTTAAGTATTCCTCATTGTCTATCAAATCAGCACACTGTATGCCATAAAGGTACACAGTTATGATTTAATATAAATAAATTAAATAAATAAATAAGAAGGCAGAATTGTCTAAGTTACCCTGTATGGACATCATGTGGGGGAGTTAAATTGGGTGATCTTAAAAAGCCCTTTGCAATCCAAAAATGTTACCATTTGGTAGCCACAGTATACCCAAATGTAATCTGTTCATTTGTAACTCTTCCTAAAATGACAAACAGCTTCACTAATTCATCCCTAAATCTGTCCTCATATTTTTCTTGCATAAGCTCACTCACATCATTACTGTACCCTCAAAGTATTGGCCAAAACAGTATGTGTAAAGCCCAACGGCTCACGCATGACTAAAGGAAATGTTACTTTGAACAGATAATCTAAAGTGCAACAGAATTATTTCTGTTTTTCTTTGCTGTCTCCCCCAAAATGTCAGTGCTGGCAAGCCTGCAAGGATGTCAGGAACCGTGACCCTAGGCTGCAGATTTGATTATCATCATTAACGGCACTGCCAAGTGTTCCAACGTCTCCTCTCATGATGCAGATTGACCCAGGGAACCCAGGGTAAACATTTAACTGGCTCCCAGCTGTCCAAATTTACAGACAAGCTGTGAACCATCCCAAACAGAAGACCACTCTGAAATGACAGGCACTGCTACATGTCAGTACATGAACCCTGGGTAGGAGATTTACACCATGAAAAAGTTTGCTCTAACATAAAAACGCACTCTTAGGCTTCAAGTACTCGTCACACCTCATAAGAGGGGGAAGGTTCCAGAAGGTGGGGGAAATAAAATGAACACAAGAACCTCTTGAATAAAAACTTAGCAGCCTGCTTGGCAATAACAGATCTGGAGTCATGGTCAGGTTTTCACTGTCTAAAAATTAGAGAGAGCCTTGGGCCAAAGGCCGGCTGAGCTTTTGTGGGAAAGAAAGAGGCTCTAAGTAACAGGAAGACTCGGGAACTACAGGGCCCAGGGGCAGCCAGGCCTGAATTTACCCGAGTTCCCTCTGGGGCCACAGGCTTAGGCGACTGGGGCTTCCCAGTTACTCTCCTTGTTTATTTCACTCTTTGACTCTTCCGGGTTTGAGCAACGAAGCATCTCATCACCTTCTATTAAGAGAAGGTGACAGAGAAGTAAGAGTTTTTCCAAGTTTTCGGAGAGTTTCTAAAAGTAAGGAATGCTTTCCCTTAAAATTTGTTAAAGGTCCTCAGAGCAGGAGCCGTTAAAGGAGCTCATTATTTTTAGCCTGTGGGACTCGGTTGATGGATTTTGAAGTATTCCTTGAATGTCAGGAACTAAGCAGGCTGCTCAGCACCCTCTCGTCTTTTCCAGCTCACCTCTGCCACTCGAACCGTGGCTAACAGGTCAGCAGTGTCTCCTGGCCTCGGTGCTGCGCCCCTAATTCAGCATCCGCCTTTCTGCATCACTACATGTGGGCTGCATCGCCCCCTCTCAGACCCTTCGATGGCAGCAAGGACTAAAGTTGAATAAAGTCCACTCCCCTAAGACTGGAATCCAAGGTCCTGAATGGTCTGTTGTCAGATGGTGAGTCTCTAGCCCCGTCCCCCATACCACTCCCAAACCTGACCAGTACCATTCCCAGGACAGACTAGTCACGCTCTGTTCATGCCCCTGCCACTTGGGCTGCAGACAGGGTGCAGACCACAGTCTGCCACTATGTCCTCCTTCAAAGGCTCCTACTTTGAAGCACATGGGTCCTGGGAGTGTTGCTCACACCATGCTCACCAGGTGCTGGCACTGGTTACAGTTTGGGAGTGTCACCTCATCCGTCAAATCCCTCTGAACTATCTTGTATCACCCACTAGACCTAGCACATAATAGATGTTAAGTAAATATTTGTACAATTTTTTTTAAGATAGCTGAAAATGTTAGGGATAGCCGGGAGAGCTCGGTTGGGAAAATATTTGAGTTTCATAAGCAAAGATAAAAATTTGAACTTGCCCTTTTCTAAAAGAAAAAGCAAACAGTTATGAGCACTGCAGGACCATGCACAGCAACTCTGGCAGGCATCAGAAGCTCCTGGAGGGATTGCAAAGCACAGATTGCAGATCCCCACCTCCAGGGATTCTGATCCTGTAGCTCCAGGACAGGACCCAAGAATTCATATTTCTAACAAGTTCTCAGGTGCTGCTGCTCTGGCAGGTCAGGGACCACACTTGAGTCACACCCTGCAAGTTCCTGAGCCATTGGAAACCCTGCAGATTAATCAATGAAACTCTGTTGAGACACTACAGATGTGCCCCACCCTTCCCAGCCTTAGTCATAGCACCTTCCAACCCCCTCCTTTTGCATTTTTGTGTTCTTATTGCTTACAATGTGATGTATATTTCAAGCATCCTGTAATTCATCAACTAATTCTCTCCTGGCTACACATTCCAAGTAATTAAAGTTCAGTAATAACTTATTCTTTCTGCTCCAGCACCTGCATTTCATTTGTTTATTTTCCCAGAGTCATAAATCTGAAGGGCTGTCAAAATGCCATAATATTAGTGCAATAATCAAAGTTAATTAGTCCCTCTCAATAAACAACAACAAAGCCATTACAAAGATGCATTGAAGTCTCTCCCAGCTACCCAGTTTACAGACCACATTGTAGTCGGAACAATTAGACTCTGAGAATTGTCAGTAAATAAGTGCAGTGTTCCTCGGTCATTTAAAAGATGGACTGTGTGCTTCCTTCCCGCTGATTCATTAACTCCAGGGAAGGTGAAGCGGGTCCAAGCTCCCACGTCTGCGCGCTCCCCAGTTGCTCAGCCCAAGCAGGCCCAGGCCGCAATAATAAAAAGGGGACAGGGGTTGCCAGTCTCACTGCCAACATTTAGTGACCTGATAGCTTCAATAACTTTAGATTTATTATTTAGGGAATTTGAGAGATGTATTAGTTGGGTTCTGATAAGAAGGCATCCAGTTTAACTCAGAGGGTAGAACCAGGGCCGGTAGGGAGGACAGGAGGAAGATTCTGACTTCAATATAAGGGAGAATTTTGTAATTAAGAGAGGTGCAGAACACGATGACTGCCTGGGGAGGAAGGGGGTCACCCATCAGAGGAGGAGCTTATGACAAAGCAGGATGACCCCATCAGGCGTGTGGAATGTAAAAGGTCTGCACATGGGAGAGAGGTCACAGTGACCCTGGGGGTCAATGCTACCCTGAGAATGTCAAGGACACCCCGCATTTAATGGGGCCTGCTAGGGACACGTGCATGTTTTGTCCTTCGAACTCACTGTCTGCTTTCTCTCAGAGCTCCCCTTGAGGCCACAGATCCCGTGTTACTTATAACAATTGTCACGAATTTTTTCCAATGCCTAGTGGCTTAAAACAGTAAACATTTGGTATCATAATGAATTTTGTGGGTCAGGAATTCAGAAAGGGCTTAACTGCTTGATGGTTCTGACTTGAGATCTCTCACGATGTGAGCTGTCCGGGCGGGGGCTGCGGTCATCTGAAGGCTTGACTGGGCTGGAGGATTCCAAGATGATTCACGCCCATGGCCTTGGTTCCATGTCGCAGGGGCCTCCCCACAGGCCAGCTTGAGCATCCTCACACCAGGGCAGCTGGCTTCCCCCAGAGGGAAGTGACCAAGAGTGAGAACAAGGAGGAGGCCACTAGGAGTGGCTTCAAGCACAGGTGGTCTCTGGAGTCATGCCCTGTTGTTTCAGCCACATTGAAAGTGAGTCGCTAGGTACAGCCCAAACTCAAGGAAGGAGAATTGGGCTCTGCTGCTTGAAGGGACAATTATCAAAGATTTTACTGACAGATTTTAAAACTACCACAGCCACGCTCAAGGCTTCCTTTCATAATATCTTCAAAACCTGGTGACATGTGCAACCTCCAGTTAACTGGGGGACAGTAACTACTCCCAGACGAATCCTCCAGGGACAGAGAGTGGGCCCTGCCACCTCCACTTCTCTACATCATTAACTGCCTCCAAAGCTGGGACTCCTTCTGTCCCAGCCATAGGGCTGCCTCTATGTAAATTAAGAATTAGCTGCCATTTACATATTAGTCTAAAATAAACCCAAATCCGAGAATGGCTGCCTCTAGCACAGCTGTCTCTCTGTTTGCCCTTGTGCAGGACGTTTTACCAGCACAAGAACTGCTTCTCCTCTCTGTTTAATCTAACGCTGGCTACAGCAGAGACTTTTCAAATGCCCCACAATAAATTTGAAAAACAGGCTCAGGCATATTTTCTCCCCTCTTAAATAAGGAAGCTTAAATGCCGAGGGGCCAGGAGCAGGTCTCTCAGCCATTGGCTGAACACTAGCAGAAGACGAAATCCATCTCTTCAAACTACGTCAAAAATCGTTTAATAAGAGCTCAGGGGACCCCGACTTAATAAAAGGATGCGTCTGGGTCCCGCGTGATTGGGAGTGATGGCTGGAGCTGTCCACCTGAGCTTGACTTTCACTCCTTAGAACTCTGTGGTTCATCACAGCCCTCATTATACAAAGGTCACAACAGTTATAAAGTTTGAAAGATGCGGTTCAGGACTATGAGCAGTGGCCAGTAAAAAAAAAAAAAAAAATGAAGACACAGACCCGATGATCAAAGAACAATGAATAACGGTGAAGACGGAGTCAACACTGCATTTTTAGCTGAGAAATGAAATGGGAAAACTTGGAGATTAAGTGCCGAGCACAAGATTTCGGTATTCTGGAGACAGGGAAAACTGGAATATTTTAGCAACTGATCATGTCTGGGAGGAGGATGAATAATGTATTATCTGACAAAGAGCCTTTGCTGGGCCTGTGACAAGAAAGGTCGTAAAGGCAACTGACATAGAACAGTAAATACACCCACCTGGGAAGGAAAGGCAGGGAGCTTCCCTTGGTCATCCCCATCAACTCCACCAGATTACAGAAACCACAGACAGTGTTCTCTTTCCCAGAGAATCACAAGCAACCTTGTATTATGAACCCAGAAACATTCAAACACATGCAAATCTCTCTGAATACAATATCCAGCTCAGAGGGTAGAACCAGGCCGGTAGGTAGAAAAAGATAAGCCAGTTTTCTGGCACTGAGCATGACAGAATTTTGGGCTAGATAACAAGATGGCTTTGGAGTCAGAGAAATATGGCCTCAAATCCTGGATCCGCCATGTGTATCACTGTGTGAGCTCACAGAAGACTTTTCTCCTCTCCCTGCCTCCAGTGCTTCATCTGCACAATGGGCTTAAGACATAACACAAATACTTCACCATCAAATGCTAAGCGCGGTGCCTGGTACGAAGACAAACGTAAAAACACGAAAACCAACCCAACCTGCAGGTGATATTTTGCAAACAAATGTCCCAAAGAAGAACTTCAGAACTTTATCTTTGCCTTATGTGTGTGTGTGTGACACTGTGTGCTTATTGATTTAAGCAAGTGGCTTATATAGTTCTCGCTGGTTCGCAGACTTATTTATATCATATTTTATTTATTGAAAATCCAATACTATACAGAAAAACAATTTTTAAAGCAAAGAAATGAGGAACAAATCTAGCAGCTGATTTAGGATGAACCTTCTCAATATCTATAACTATTAATAATATTGATAGTGTTTATATTTTTGTTTAACTAAAGATCATTCAAAGCAATGGGGATAAGCCCTGTAACTTGCCATGCCCTGAATAATGATCGTCTTTGTCAAGGCAAGCCACCAGATCAGACTGGCACAGACTTCTGTTTCCCACCCCACCTTCTGTAGGCATCCTTCCTCTCTCACACATACACACATACACACACACACACACACACACACACACGCACGCACGCGCGCGCGTACTGCATAAAAAATGAGCTGCACACCTAAGACCTTCCATCTGCAAATGCATATTATGGTATTTAAGTTTTTAGTGTCAAAGGCGATTGGGGGAAACTCCCACAAGAAGCAAAGCTAGACCAGCTCATGAGGGCTCCAAGTGGATTTGAGGGAGCCTAAAAGTGGTTGGATTTCTTCAGAAGTCCTTATTCCTCAGTGTTCTGGCCCATCACTCGTTAATAACGTGTCATGAAAACATAGGGTGTCAGTATCTATTAAAAGCACAACGGGCCCAGCTCCGGGGCTCACGCCTGTGATCCTAACATTTTGGGAGGCCGAGGCGGGAGCACGGCTGGAGGACAGGAGTTCAAGACCAGCCTGTAGCCCCAGCTACATGGGAAGTTGGGGTGAAACCCAGGAGTTCAAAGATGCAGTGAGCTATGATTGCGCTTCTGCAAGGCAAGTTACAGGGCTCATCCCTGTTGCTCTTCAGCTAAACAAAAATATAAAAACTATTAATATTATTAATAATTATAGATATTGAGAAGGTTCATCCTAAATCAGTTGCTAGATTGGTTCCTCATTTGCTTTAAAAATTGTTTTTCTGTATAGTGTTGGATTTTCAATAAATAAAATACAATAGAAACAAGTCTGTGAACCAGTCTGGGTGACAGAGTGACACCCTGTGTGTATATGTGTGTGTGTGTGTGTGTGTGTGTGTGTGTGTGTGTGTGTGTGTCTGTCTGGACCTATCAATAAACAAACAAAATAAAAGCACAGCAAAGTGCGGAGCCCATGTGCCTAAGACAACGGTCAGTACCAAGTGCCCCAAATCTGAAAACTGCTGATGTCATTACCTCTGATGCTCATCAATGCTGCTGCAGTGACAGTGACGATGACAGGGTGCTGCCAGTGTTCTCCTCATGCCTTTACTCCCGGGAGATAAACAGACCCAGTATCAACAGCACTGAAAATCGGAGTCAGTGTAACACTTCAGCCACCAACCACGCGGGAACAATCAGGCCAGCATGCGCGCTCCCCCCAGAATACGCACATTCTGTTCCCTCTGACTAGTAAACCCTTTATTTTTACCCTTATCGCCTGCTTTCTCCATAACTATTTTGATCTAAACTGCTGCTCCCTGTTCCTGATGACTAATCCCTTAATCACCTTTCCTAAATCTATGCAAAGTGTCCTTCTTTATAAATACAAAAGGAAAAGCAATCACATAAATAATTAAGATGGCTTTTCAAATGACGGTTTAGTGCTAATATGAGCTACACAGGAAAATACTAATCAACAAAACAAATAAAGCATCTATCACCATGGAGGGGTCCAGCCATTCAAAACCAGGAAAGGAATTCATTGCAACTCCATTTGAATCACGCTGATAAACATCCTCCCTGGAGCTCCTCTTCAGCCACTTAGAGAGGTTAAGAAAAGATCACTTTGCACTTTCATAGCTGAATAAGAAATTATTGTTGTTGTTATTAATAGCAGTGCTAACATTTAACTGAGCACTTAGTCTAATCCCGTAATGTGTTCTTACTTTGCACACAGACAACCTGTTTAATAAGACCACCTGTGTGTCTTGATGTAGGCATTATTGATATTTTAATGAAGAAGAAACTGATGTTTAGAAAAGTGAAGAAACTTGCCCAAGGTCATAGGGTGTATCTGATTCTAATCTTCACCACTTGTTATCAGCCTGGATGATTCGTATCCCGGGGCCATTAAGTAATGTCTAAAGACATTTTTGGTTACAGCAACAGGGGTAGAAGATGAAGGAGAGGCGACAGTGAGGGATTATTTTATGTACTTCAGTCCTTAGTTCAAAGGCAGGTGAGCACCAGGGCGCTAAGGAGACCCAGCTTCTGAGCTGAAGTCAATGGGCTAAGATGCCACCACAGAAGCACCACAAAGACCTCCCAGCCTGCCTTCTCTGGGACGCTTGAGAAACTTGCTTAAATGTCCATGAAAAGTCAAGAGTAGCAGAGCTGGACCCCTGTCGAATCCTCCTGAATCTCTAGAAGACATAGTCCCAAGGTAGAGAGTTCCAAGTTCAGAGAGCTTGGGCTTGAAGTCTTTCCACACCTTCTCACCAGAACAAACACAGGTGAGTCACTCTTCCTGTCTGATAGGCCAAGAGGCTCAAGACCCACCCTAGGGACTCCAGGGTGGGTAAAATAGTAACTCCAATACAGTCATCCCCCTGACACACTGGCTATGTCAACCCCCAGTAGACGCCAGAACTTCATAGCACTCACTGGGCTCCCCACGTCACTACCTGCCAGCCCCTGACAACACAAGCCATTCCACACTTCCTGTCTCCCTCTGGACATGATAAACAGACTTAGTGCAGACCTGGACCAGTCGTAATGGACCCCCGCACTCTCTCGATCCACCACTGCCGCTCCTCTGGCAAAACACTGGTGGTGGGGGAGGGTGTGAGCTCAGGTCTACTCACCGCCTGGTCTACTCAACCTCTTTCCTCCACAGGACCAGAGTTTGAGATCTCAAGTTTTAGGGATCTAAATTTAGAAAGTCAGAGAAGCACCTGTGGCTCAAAAGGGGTGGGGCGCCGGCCCCATATGCGGGAGATGGTGGGTTCAAACCCAGCCCTGGCCAAAAACTGCAAAAAAAAAAAAAAAAAAAAGAAAAAAAAAAGAAAGTCATATTTAGAAATCCAAAAGGGTGGGAGGCAGGAAGAACTGGGAGCCCTCCTTAGGTCTCTGAAGAGCTCTCCCTGAGGCACCGAGGCCTTGAAGTATCTTGATACCCAGCAACCCACTGTACACGTAGTGCCCCTGGGGTATCCTCGGACCTCAGCCCAGGGCCACACAGACGTCCACAAAGACTCTACTCCCATAAATACTAAGTGAGGGAAAGCATAAATGATAGCACTGTGAGCTCAGACACACCTGTCAACGTTCACATGCAGTCCTAATAAGTAGACACTACCACTGTGTTTAAAAAAAAAAAAAAAAAAAAAGTCACCCTGGCCAGGCATGGCAGCTCACACCTGTAATCCCAATACTCTGGAAGGCCAGGGCAGGTAGATCACCTGAGCTCAGGAGTTCAAGACTAGCCTGAGCAAGAACCAGACCCCATCTCTAAATAACTGGGCCTTGTGGCAGGCTCTTGTAGTCCCGGCTACTTGGGAGGCTGAGGCAAGTAGATTGCTTAAGCCCGGGAGTTTGAGGTTGCTGTGAGCTATGATGCTATAGCACTCTATACAGGGCAATAAAGTGACATGCTATCTCAAAATAATAATAATAATAATAATAATAATAATAAAAGAGCCAGCCCTCCATCTTGAAAACATGAAAAGACCCACTTCCCACAAAACCAGCCACATAATGGCTCCTCTTGATACACAGAAGCTTATTTGGTGCTTGTCTTAGTAGTAAGAGGCACCAGTCTGTAATCCACATAACGGTGTGAATGGGGCAGATCCTGTCTGTGGACTATAGAACACATTTTTTAAATTTAAATATTATTGGAGGCTAGATGGGCCTCCTCCTCCCATTTTTTTTAAGAGACGGAGTCTCTCTATGTTGCCCGGGCTGGAGTGTAAAGGTTATTCACTGCCACACTCATAGCTGGCTACAGCCTCCAACTCCTGGGCACAGGCAATCCTCCTGCCCCAGCCTCCTCAGTGTTGGGACTACCAGCTGGCGTCACTTCCTCTTCTAATTACACTAAATGGATCGGCCTTTTAAGAGGATGGTTTACTTCTACACTCTCCTTGTTATCCTGTTTTAATTGTTATCATTTCTTTTCTTATTTTTAACTTTGGAGCATCTAAAACATCTCAGCAGGATATTATTTCCCCATGAAACAATTAGTTGTAGTAATAATTACATATAGGTTCTTAATATACTTTTATATGGAATGTGTTTTTCCTTAAATTATATTTTACAAAATAGCTGGAACTCCCAAAAAGCAATCTGAGAGCTCAACAAAGGATAGCTTGAATGTAAAGGGACAACGGGCAGATCAGAGCTGCTTCCTCTAAGAAATATGAGTAATCCTGAAATTAATCACTCCAAGAGCAACTAGAGATTTTGAAAGCAAAACCTGAAGGGCACACATGCTTATGATGCTGAATGTGGTAGAAAAGCACGGCCATCGGGTAGGGTAGTGAGATGCGACCTTGGGTAGGAAAGCCCAGTGGACGAGCAACGGGCCCAACTGGGCTCAGCACCTGTGAGGCTCCAGAAGAGTCCCCAGACCACATCCTCCTGAACAAAAGAGAGAAGGTGCCTGGCCCAAGGCACAGCACAGAACAAGGATTGGTAGATTTGGTGGGAAGGCTGTTAGCGTCCCCCATCGTGGATGTGAGAACAGCATTCCCCGGACTATAAAGCAGACACGAATGTTCAGGAATATGGCAACTGGGACTGTGCAGTGAAGGCAGAAAGAGAAAGATCAGGCAGGGAAGAGAAGCTGGGGGAGGAGAAATGAACTGGAGCCGAGAAAGCCCGCAGAGCCTTGGCATGAGAGGGCCTTCACCGCGCCAAACAGCCCAAAGACTTGTGAACGAGCTTTTGCTGTAACAAAAAACTTTGGATCGCTGTGAGAATCCCCTGCAAGGTGCCAATATGCTGCAGTGCCTTCCCAGCCCCAATCCTGGGCTGAGTCATCCCAGATGAAGAATGAACAC
The DNA here is from genome assembly GCA_963574355.1 of Loris lydekkerianus. Lineage (NCBI taxonomy): Eukaryota > Metazoa > Chordata > Mammalia > Primates > Lorisidae > Loris > Loris lydekkerianus. Next base: position 11,993 of record CAUYPK010161551.1, read on the forward strand.
ACTCAAGCTGGCGAGCAGCTTGAAAAACCGGAGTCGATCAAGTTGACCTTGAGACACGAGGAGGTGGTATTTAATGACATGCAGAGGACATCCCTGCACAGAGATTTGAGCTGAGGGAGGACCTGCAGGAAAGTGAGCCAGCAGGTGTCAAGGGTGCGGAAGGGGTGGCTGGGGACCAAGACCAACAGCGGCCATCGACGTAGTCTTAGGACTCCACACACTGTCCGTGTGACATGAATAGCACGGTGACACGAGAGGGTGATGGCAGCTTCTGATGCCAAGTGTGAGCTTCCAAAATCATAGTCTAGGGGGAATGAAGAGCTTGGTATGACAGAACAGACAGAACAGTGAAGGGATGAGAGGTGATGAACGGTTCAGGTTCCTTCAGCCTACAACCTGCAAAATCTAAGGGAAACTTTTGAAACATCTCGTGAGCATTAGTTTTGCTTCCACTCTTGGCTCCTTTTCCCGTGTCCCAGACAATGAATGCTCCTGGATTAATTATTTCCCTGGGATTGCTGCTCTACCTCAAGGTCCTATAAGGTAAAGTGGAGAACTACACAACGAAAAATTCTAGCACGCGAAATCAACTCACAAGGCCCCAGTTACAGCTTCCAATGAGAGAAAGAGAGACTGAGTCGGGGGGCCTTCAAGATCACCCCATACAATATTTATGAGAGAGGAGGAAACTGAGGCACCAGACAGCTCAAGAGACATGCCCAAGGTGCCGTAAACCATTAGAGCAGTTCCCGGAATCTCAGTCTATGCAGCCAATGACAGATAAAATGGAATGAAAAAAATATGAAATTTATTCTCTTACACACTATATTCGAAGAAGAGGGTACATTCAAAGATGCAATCATTAATATCACTGTATACAAGGGTTACTGCGGTATCACTAAGGCCACTGGAATTTCATGTTTCTAGTTTAAAATATTACATCAAATGGGCAAAGTTTCACAAATCGGACACTCCATGCTGCTAGACAATAGTTGCCTGTCAACCTTGTCTCGGGAATGGAAATTGAAGCTGCACTGCTAGACAACAACTAGGAAACCGGTACCAAAACTTTTCAAAGCATATTCCCCTGAATTAAGGAATCCAGTACCAAGATTCTGCTCGTGTGGGCCCATTCACTGCAGCACAGTTTAGGCCCAATCTTCGATGAAACTGTAAGGACTAATGCAGGAAAGTGAAAACTATAAAGTGGCATTGGCTAGAATTAACAAACATCAGCAAAACCATGCAAGCAACCTCCATGTCCCCCAGAAAGGACACTGGTGACATAACTCAGCATAACACACGATGAAATATTGCGCAGTCCTTAAAAGCAATGAACGAGATCCATACACGCAGATCTCCTATAATATTAAAAAAAAAATCAAAGTACAGAACAGTACGGGTGTGCGTTTACTTGTATATATGTAACTTTTTGCTGGAATAACACACACACACACACACACACAAATGCTTAATAATGTTTACTTTCCAAGAGTAGACCAAGAAAGAATTTTCACTTTTACTTGCTTGCCTTCCCATTCTGCATGAAGATTCAAATCACACGATGAATTACCATTTGTTTTCTTCTTTATACATCTCTGAAGATTACTACTGTCCCACCTAATAGAGGTTATTACTTTTTACCTTTAGTCAAAAAGATGCTCAGATAATCAGAAAAAAAGAGCATTGCCTTTTTAAAATTTTAACCCAAAATAATGAATCCAGTGAGTCCAAGTTGAGTTCATTTGAAACATACTGAATTTGCAGTATTTCATCAGAAATATACTGAAAAAACACTAACAAATCCTCCTTCTCTTTCCTTTCCTGACTTTTCACTCCACAACACTTGCAATTTTCTGAAGTAAACTATGGTCTGTTTCTTCAGATGGCAAGAACATCTTTCAGTGTTCAGAAAATGAAGGCGGCCTCGGCAAGGATTACCCAGGCTCCGTGCGCTGTCCCCAGGCACATGGATCTGCCGCTCCCCCTCCTCCTCTGGCCACTGCACAGGCCACCATCCCGCTCCAGTTCACCTTCTCTCCCCTCCCCAGTCCACTTTAAGATCTCAGCTCAACCACTGCTTCCTTGGGGACACTTACAGTCTCCCAACTCCCTGGTGGTATTCACCATCCCCTAGTATCACTCACCATTTTGGCAAGTTTACACGCATGTCTATGTTCCTCGAGTTAAATCTGTCTTCCACGACAGGCTGAAAGTGGCCACTTGACCTTAACAGCAGAGTACAGCACCCGTCACAGTCATACACTTCATAAATAAGTGAATGAACGACAAGTGAAGGAATAAATGCAGACTGTACTTCATGCAAAGCCTAGAGGTCATGTTACATAAGCACTCAGCTTCCATCCCTTCCTAGCTCACACCCCCTCCCATCTTCCTGGAGACCCCATCAGACGTCCTCTAACCTCCGACTGGCACCTTTCCTACCTTTTCCTATTCCACCTTCAACCGCATCAGCTTCCCTGATGACCCCTGAATTCTCCAGGGACCCCAGGGCCTTTGCACATGCCATTTCTACTCTTAAGAATATATCTCCCCTGACATTTGCACGGCTTACTTTTCTTTATTTCATTCAGGTCTCAGGTCAAATGTCACTGCTTTGGGGGGCTCCTGCTGAGCACCCATCAGAAAGAGCTCTGCCGTCACCCCACAACTCTTCTGCTTTATTGGACTTGATTACACTTATAGCAGCCTGACACCACATTCAACACTGAACTTGATTATCCCTTTACGGTCTATGTCTCCTGGAAGGTAAGCCCATGAGGGCAAGGATTGCATTCTATTTGACGCTACACCCTAATCCCAAGAGCATTACAAGACTTCAATAAATGTTTATGCAGAGACATATTAACGCCAACATCCACAAAGAGAGAAGAGCAAAATAAACAAGAGATAAGATTAAAGCCGACTGCCTTCTAATCTTAAAAACCACGCGCATAACAACCTCCTAGTTGCATTCCCGGGTGCTAACCACGTTTTATTTTTCTTAACAAATGAGTTAAATGAGTAAACATTTTCAAACCACTGACTAATAAGGCAGATGACACTGACAGTGAACTAAAAACAAACCCACGGATAATAATGGGCTTTGTCATCCTTTCATTCATAAAATAAACAAATAAAGACATTATTCCAAAAACAATAAACTGTAGATACTGCACTAAAATCTCCGCGTGCTTAGCCCAGCGTGTGCATTGGACAATTAAAAACAAACAGTCGAGTGCTTACCCATTCTTCTAAAATGCGAGACACGGCTTCACTGGCCCTCGCCATATTCCTGCAGGCCAGGATAACGTGGGCACCATGGAGGGCAAAAGACTTGGCAGTTTCAAACCCTGTGGGGTAAAGGAAAGTCACCATTAGGAAGTACAATGTTACACCTTGAGTCACAGGGAGTGGCCTTTACTGAGCATCACCTGCATTACCATGGTGGTTCTCACCCAGGGGAGACATTTTCAGTGGCTGCAATTTGGGAACAAGTGACACTGGCATCTAGTGGGTAAAGCCCAGAGATGCTAAAAAGTATCACAGACCCCAAACAACAAAGAATCGCCTGGCCCAGACCATCAATAGTATGAGCGTGAGAAAACATTCCCTAACAGCACAGTGATTTCCAAGTTGAATGCCAAGCCATACAAGAGGAGTTCATGGCATGGCCAGCTATTTACCTAGCAGTAAGGACCAGATCCTTCCCTGCAGGCTAAGGATATCGTGCTCTGCTCTGTGACAAGTGCTTCTAGCACCTCTGCTCCCACCAATGGTACCCCAGGTTTCTGAGACCCACCGTCCTGAGAACAATTAGAACACCTGGACACACCTGTGTACACAGGCAGAGACACAGAGACACATGTCTGAATGAATCAGAAAGACACAATGACAGAAGTTCTACAGCCAAGATCTAAAGAAGTTAAACGGTCAGCATTTGGCAGCTTTTACCCCTCAAGTCACATTCCATTCCAAAACTAGTAGTTGAGAGCCAGAGAAGATGGGCTGAGCTACTGGCAGTCTGGTAGCAAAAAACAAAATAAAAGATGCAAATCTGAGGTTAGGGCCCTGGTAAGTACACCCGACTTTTGTTTGGGGTCTTAAAGGACTGTGCCCTTATAAAAACCAGCCTTCAAAAGGGTGGAAACTCAACTTCAAGCCATTTCTATTTTTAATCAAACTAAAGTGATCTGCCCCTATCTACCTACCTAAAGCAAAAGAAAATATTCTCTGGAGGAAGAGGCTACAATTATTTCAAGCTCTCATACAAAATCTCCACTCTGAAAATAAAAATAGCTAGGCAGACAAAAAGACAAGACCTCACCAAAGCCAGGGGGAAAAAAAATGAAACAAATATAAAAGTGATCCACCTAAAAACATCATCAGAAAAAGCGATTTAAATGACTCTGACTCTGTTAAAAGAACTAAAAGATAAGGTAGAGAATTTTACCAGGGAACTGTAAACAATTAAAAAAAAAAAAAAAAAAAGTCAAATACTTACCCTGAACTTAAGCACAGTAAGAGTAATTAAATATTCAATGTAAAGTTTTAACAAAAGACAAGACAACGCTGAATATAAGATTTGGGGAATTAGAAAATAAGTTTAAAAATATCTAAAATAAGGCATAAAGAGGGTAAAAAATAATTAACAAAGCAAAGAACGGAAGAGACATGTGAAACCCATTTTCTTATGCTCTTACACATACATGTATTGAGTCCCAAAAGAAGAGAAACAGTAGATTAAGACATAAGCAGTATTTGAATACACAATGGCTGGTAATTTTCTAAAATTAATGAAAGATATAAATTCACAAATTCAAGAATTAAGCCACAAACAGAATAAAACAGACAGATCGATATATAAACAGATGTGTCACACCAAGGCATAGCACAGTAAAACTGCTGAAAACTGAAGATAGTCTTAGAACAGTTAAGAGACAAGCAATAGCACTGATAGCTATACCTCTCCATGAAAACATGAAAGCCAGGGCTGAAAGAAATAAAACTTCTACTTGGAATTCTATACCTAGTGAAAATATCCTTCAAAAATAAAGGACAACATAATTTTTAAACAAACCAAATCTGATTCATCAGCAAGCTTATCTTCAGGCAGAAAGAAAATGACCCTTGCTAAAATTCCAGAAATGCAAAAAGCAGCGAAGAAGTACATAAAGAGTGTAGATATGGAAAGTCTAAATAATGACAGTAATATTTTGTTGGCATTAAAATATGCAGCAAGAATTATCATATTAATAATAATAACCCATAAGAGGTAAATGAGATTAAAGTATCCTAAGGCCTTTGTTTCATCCCGAAAGTAATATAGTACTGATTTATATTAGACTTTAATAAGTCAAAGATCCAATTTGTATTCTCTACAAATTTAACAAGCTAATGGGGAAAAAAAAAAGTAGAACAATAAAAAGAAGGCAAGAAAGGAATAAACAAAAACTACACAAGTTAAATAGGAAGCCAGAAATAAGGTGGGGTACATTTAAACCCAAATAGGTCTGTAATTATATTAAATATAAATGGACCAAAGACTGCAATTAAAAGACAAAGGTTGCCAGACTAGATAAAACATACACACAAAAATGCTCCTTTTAAAAGAATGTGCATTATTTTTTGTATGTTTAAATATAAAGAAAAAAGTTTAAAGACATGAGAAAGATGTACCACGTAACATGAGCTGGGAAAAAAAAAAAAAAAAAAAAAACAGGAAAGGCTATACAAATCTCAGAAAGCAAGAAGTATTACGAGAGAAAAAGCTACAGATTCATAATGGTAAATATCAATTCACAAGAACATATGTCAATTTTAAATTTGTATGTACCTAATAACAGAGTCTCTCCTATATAAGTCAAAAATTGACAAAGTTAACAGGGTTAAGTAGAGAAATCTACAATCATAGTGGGAGATTTTAACATATCCCTCTTGGTAACAGATAAAATAAAAAGCAGATACAAACCGAAAGTGCACAGAAGATTTGAACAACATAATTGACAAAGTGGAAATAAGTGAATATGCTAAACACTAACCATAATGGCAAAATATACATTTAAGTACCCTAGAAATATTTATCAAAATTGACTACAGACAGAGATCGAAGCAAGTCTTACCAAATTTGAAAACACTAAAACTGGAAAACATGCTCCTTGACCACAAGGAAATTAAATTAGAAATCAACAAAGTCTTAGAAAAACTTCAATGTTGAGACAACCTGAAGTTATTTTTTGAGATTTTGTGAAATTCTGCATGCCAAAATATCCACTTACTCCCTAAGGATGAGTTCTGATACTTAGATGCTAAAACAATGCACAAGGAATTTCAAATCTGAAATATTTACCACCTACACCTGTTCACCTCCTCTTTGGTGTATGAACCCCTATTGCCAAGCTATGAGGCAAGAAAACAATAAAATCTGAAATTTACTCATTTTTACCTGTGATGCCAATTTTACCCCTTATCCCAACCAGTGAGCCAGAGGCACCTCGATTTTTTTGGAGAGAGAGAAGAAAAACACCAGGTTTTGGAGCCCAGCTGTTCCAGTACTGGCTGGGGGCAGGCAGGGGATGAAATCTTGCTGACTGATGCGCCCCATCAATCAGGCTAATGAAATGCTGACAGCCATATGGCAGGAACATGAAACAGCCACACATCACTTCCCTTATAAGCCCAGGACTTCTTTATCCAGAAGAACAGGAGAAATGGTGGGCTCTGGGTCCCTTTCAAGTTTCCAGGTCAATGCAACGATCAGAAATATTTTTCTTCACAATCTTATCAGATGGTATTAAAGGGAAAATAAACGACGTAGGAGACTGGAGAAAAGTGATACACACAATTCTCAGCCATTCTTATAGCAGCCATATTTTTATTTTGTTTTATTCTATTTGTTTCTTGTGAGACAAAGTCCAGGCTAGAATGCAGTGGCATCAGTCTAGCTCACAGCAACCTCAAACTCTTGGGCTCCAGTGATCCTCCTGCCTCAGCCTCCCGAGTAGCTGGGACTACAGGCATGTGCCATAAGCCCAACTAGTTTTTCTATTTTTAGTAAAGACAGGGTTTCCCTCTTCCTCAGGTTGGTCTTGAACCCCTGAACTCAAGTGATCCACCCACTTTAGCCTCCCAGAGTACTAGGATTTCAGGCGTGAGCCTTCGGGCCCATATTTTTAAGGGACTGAGAGAACACTGGTATAAGGCAAGGCCAGGCAGGCCCCAGAGCTTCCCAGGCTAACAGGAAACTCCTTGGGACTTAGGCCCTTTTTATCTCTGTATTTCACAGAACTAGCACCCAGTAGGATTTAATAACCACCTGCCAAAGAAACACGTGGTTCTTGTAGACTGCTAATGGGCCACAATGCTGGACTAGTTTAAAACAATCCAAGTTGTTTCAAGCTGCAACACCGAAGGGCTTCTAGCTACCTTTTCAATAATGAATGACTATTTAAATCCTGCATAGATACAGTTCCCTGCACTACCAAGAAATCTGTGGGGAAAGGGCACGTCTTTGTTCTATCAATTTTATTTTCCCAAACAAGCCTTGGTAAGTCCCACTATCACACTTGACGAAACAATCCACGGCAACAGACCTATGATTACCAAAATGAGCACATCCGACATAACACCAGCAACAGGCTTCACTCCTTTTGAGGATTCCTGCAGTCGTGGGTAAGCCACGTGTCTCTGTGACTTGTAAAATATTATACTCTGGATCTCACGTCTTCCTTTATCTGAGCATTGCAAACATTTTATGCTGCTGTTCTCCTTTTAAAAGCTGCCCTGGACAACTCCATTTTCTTATTCTTTGCATTGCCTTTGGAGCAAAAACAAAGCACGGCTATTTCAAAAAGATGATGGCTTAACCGGAAGGACAATAACATTTTTATAGTAAACCATATCTCTGGAGTGTAGCATTTTATAAAAAAAAAAAAAGAAGAAGAAGAAGAAGAAGAAGAAGTTGTTTAATAATGCTACCTACTTTGAAAGTCCTGGATAAAGCTCCTGAGAATAGCATCCCTCACACTCCTAATACCACAGCTGATGGCCAGTTTAATTAGCTAAATGTAGTAGTGCTAAGCCAGTTCTGCAGAGTGCCAAAGTTTGCACAAAATAATGAAGGCAATGGTTTACTAAATTTAATAACCTGATGCATCTTATAAAAAATTAACTTTATGACAATCTTTAAATTGAACCAGCTTAACTGCATGGAGAGAGCAAGAGTGCGCTCAGAAGAATATTTAAAGCTAATAATATCAAGAAAACAAAGGAAAACATTTTAAAACAACGGACAGCATCACTTCTTCCAGGGCTTGTTCCCTCTGATCTGATCAGAAACTTTCAGTGATTTAATCTCACTATATCAGATTTAAAACTTTTGACTGAAACATTTAAATACCATAAAATAGAAAAGGTACCCACCCACCCAAAAAATTAAATACCTGCGTATCTTACCCTAGATTTCATTTTCTAGAACAGAGGCTACAGACTGGTGATCACAGGTGAGTCATGCCCATTGACCTGTTTTGTTCAGGCCACTTGGTCTTCCTTCCATCCTCCTTCCTCCCTCCCCTGCTAACCTCTTTCCTTCTGCCTTCCCTGCCTCCTTTTTTTCCCTCCCTTTCTCCATCCTATACTCTCTCCCTTCCTTTTTTAAACATGCTGTAAAATCTTCCTCCCTCCCTGCCTTCCTAACTTGAATTAATTGCCAGTACTAAAAAGTTGGGGACCGACCACAGAATTCAAAGCTAGACATCCAACTTCTCTGAAAAAGCTTACGAATGGAGCACACTGGGCCCCCAGTGCCACTTGGTGACAGGCAGGTGAGCTGAGTGACCGCTGCCAGCTGGAAATGGGTTTGGGCAGATCAGATACCACAGCCACCACCCAGGCTGCGGGATTCCCTGCTCAGCTGCTGCAGGCCCTTGATGTGCACGTGCACATCCCCTGGGGAAGGTCCCTCCTGGAGGTGACCACGCAAGCCTTAGCAAAACAGCTTCAATCCACAATCACCAAACCTCACAGACTGTTTCCCACTGGCCTAGCTGAGATTTTACTTAAAACATGTCAGATCCTACTCTGTTGAACTGCTGAATGGGAGACAATGGGGATCCTGCCTACACCCTGGAAAACCCTGCAGCGGCTCCTGGCGCAGCACAGACAGAGATGCACAGGGTAATGGCCCGGAGGCCCACTGGGTTTGCATGTGTGGTACCAGCTGCTTTACACTTCCCAAATGTCACGGAGTAGCAGAGGAAGCCAAGCCAAGAACTACTCGGAACCAAAAGAGGTGAGGATGAAGCAGACAAGCAGAAAGGTGCGGTGCAGACCAAGTAGCAGTGAGTAGCTCGGTGTGAATAAGACACAGGGATACCAGTGGAAATAAAACCCCAAACTCCAAGCTAAAACCAGGGACTCCTTGGCAGGTGGCGGGTGCCTGTGAACAAATTAGAGCAGGGAGAAAAACTGTGAGTTATTATTATTATCGTATTCATTTAACGCACCTCTAGTGCTCATGCTGGAGAGCCTGCAGCCCCGGGACCTGCCAGGAGGGGACGAGATGCCTAACAGTATAAACTAGAAAACCACTTAGCAAGCAAGGAACCCTACGAAGCTGGGACGGCCCAAGTCTAGGGACTCTTGGGTCACTGGAGAGCTTGGCGATTCGTTCACCCAGACAGAGAACACAAAGGGATACCTGATTCGTCCAAGTGGTGGAAGGGGATGGAGGAGGTGGCTGCGCCCCATGAGACACACCCCCAGTCCAGACAAGTGGGGACAGAGTTGCCCACAGATTCCTCAGTCCCCACAAATTCTGATGAAGCTCCTGAGGAAGGGAGAGCTGAGAAGGCAGTTTCCTTCCCCATGCCAGGAAGGTTCCTTCTGGTTTGAGTTTTTTAATTTTCTCCATATTGTGGACATACTTGGGCAATATCCCCATTTACTGTAAATTATGGTTTTAATTATCATTTTTATTAAGATGCCCAAAGGAGTTGGGCTTACAATACTGGTAATTTCTAATGGGTTGTTATTATTAATTTATAATTGTGAAGCACTGGAGACAAACATTACTTGTAGCTGTGTACAATTAAAAAGCCATAGAAATGGTGACCACCACCGGCCCCCCTGCACTTCTACCCCCAGAACGCACCACCCAAGCAATCCCAGGGAAATAGTCAACAAGTTACAGAATCTTCCAGCACGAGTCTTCTCCCTCCCTGGAGATCTGCCACCATGTATAGACATAAAAAGATGAAAACTCAGTATCTTTCACCTTGAGTTTGATCTTGAGACAATGCAAATTTAGGGACCGTCTTCGTGTTAATAAACTACTGGCTTTAAGGATGTGAGTTTCTCCTACATCCTCCTGAGAGTACAAAGACCACACTTTCCAAATGGATCTGATTAATGTAAATGAAGTTACAGCAACATGACATTGACCGTGATATTGAAATTCAACTTTCCTGAGGTGTTTGCAGATGTACAGTCACCTCAAATTTAAGGTCAGTGCCACACTTCCAACAATCAGATAATCCACTGCTGTTGCTATAGTTACTTTAATTTCCTAAATGATCACATTTACCTTCCAAACCACTTCAATCCCAGGGTTCTCAATTCCAAAGAGGCAGAGATGGGGCTGGCCAAACGTGATCCCCAGCTGCCAATTCCTAAGAAATTACAAAACTACTCAGAGGAAAAAAGTCATAACCAGCCCTGCTTTTCTAAATGTAAGTGTTGTTGCGACAAGCAACAAGTACCATGGGGAGTTTCCTAAAACACCCCTTATAACATTAATACATCTCACATACATTTACCAAAAAAAAGAAAAGAAAAGAAAAAGCTACCAATTTAAGAGACAAGAATACAGAAGAAGGAAATGGGTTGGTTCCCATGGAATATCCTTTTTAATATACACCAGGCTGCGCTTTGGGCAGAACAAGCTGAGGCCATAGTTTATAAAGATATACATTAAATCCCAAGTGACTGCTTAAAATCTCTCAAGACGCAAGACTGACCCCCAGGCTGGCTAACGGGCTGCCGGGATGCTGCCTCAGTAAGTTCTCACTTCACCTGCCAGTAACAGTCCCACTTAGGAAACACGGTAAGAAAAGTGCCCAAAGATTATGATGAACCGGGTCCCAGTCAGAATGAAGACAGATTCTGTAAGGACACCTCAAATAACCAGTATCAGTGTTGGTAAAGATGTGAGGCAACCGGGAATCCTCATATGTTAATGGCTCAACATCTTGGAGGGGATTTGGACCATATCTATCAAATTTGAGACAGACAAGCCGTTGGACCTAGCTATTTCGAGAATGGGAAATTTAACCCACAAGTAGACTCACCCACATGGGCAAAAATGTGGGAGGAATATTGAATACAGCGTCGTTTAGCAGCCAACCTAAATGGCCATCAACTTCTGCAGGTTAAATAAATTACACAGCACACCTAGAGCAAAACACCAGGCTGCACTAAAAAAGGATCAGATGAATTGACATGAAGGTGCAAGGAAATATCTCCGCGTCATGGATTAAGACCAAAAAAAAAAAAAAAAAAAAAAAGTGAAAGTACAGAAGAGCACATATGGGGAACCCCAACTCGGGGGCTAAGTGGCCAAGCAGGCAGCAACACTGATTGCTCGGGGACAGAGGCAAAGAAAAGTTAGCGTGTCTTACATAAGGTCTACGCTATTTCAATTTTTAATACAGCCATGTGCAACTGTCATAGTAAGAAAAAAGAAACGAGCTGAAAGATATCTAATTGATAACTTATGGGCCTTTATGAGTTTTAACAGGGCGATCGAGCCAAGTGTGTGAAAAAGAGAGGGCCCCGTTCCTCTTTCAAATGATGTATTTTCTGAGCATCCTGATTTGTGGAGAAGACTGTTGAGATACCCAGGTGAGGAGGGGGACTTGGGAGTGTTACTGCGTGCCGCATACTACACCCAGGGCTTTAAAAAAATGCATCAATACTAACGTGCTCTTCACAGAAACCCTATGAAATGTCATTGTCATCACTTCGTATGACAGAAAACCAAGGATCGCAGAGGTTCAGGGCCTCACAAGATCAGAGGGCAAAAAAGAAGGCGGCCCCTGATGGGCAGCATGGCCTGGCGTACCTCAACAGCTGGTCTCCAAAATACCACCAGCACCATGTTGTGGGGGCCTGGGGATATCTTGATATCAAGAAATATGCACAGGTTCTCCACCAGGGGTTCCTGGCACAGAGCTCCTAAAATTCCTGAAATGTCCCCAGTGACAGGGAGGAGAGCTCTGCCTTTCAAGGATACCAGAGTGTATGCTAATGAGGTGCCTTTTGCAGGATGGGGCTGGTTGCCAGAGGAACCAAGCATGTGATTAGAGAGGGCTGGAACTTTCAGCCTCCTCAGCACCGCTCTCCACCACCTTTGGGAAAGGGGAGGGGCTAGAGATTGGACTTCATTGACAATGGCGGGTGATTTAGCCCTTGTTGCCTAGGTAAGGAGCCTCTCCAAGGACCCTGAGGGATGGGCTTCAAGGTTCCAGGAGTGGACACAGAGGCCCCTACCCGTCCCTGTACCTTGCCCTCTGCACCCCTCCATCTGGGTGTTCATCTGTACTCTTTAGAATGTCCCTTATAATGAACCTGTAAACATAAGCAAAGGTTCCCTGAGTTTATGAGCCATTATAGTAAATTATCAAACCTGAGGGCAGGGTGGGGGACGCCTGATCTGTAGCCAGTTGGGCAGAAGTACAGGTGACAGCCTGGGACCCAGAGTTAGCATCTAAAGTAGGGGACGGTCTTGTGAGACTGAGCCCTTCGCCTGTGAGATCTGCGCTAACCCTGGGTGGTCAGTGTCACGGCTGAGTTGTAAGATACCCAGGTGGCATCTGGTGAGCTGGAGAATCACTTACATGAAAGAAAACCTCACACATCAGACATGTTCTGTGAGGACAGACATTTCTGCTTATCTCTCCTGGTGGAGATCACAAACATCACGCATGCACTTTTTTTCAGTATTTATTTAACCTGTGGCCCAAGATAACTCTTCTAACATGTGGCAGAGAAGAAAAAAGACTGGACACCCCGGGACAGAAAGACTTTCCTTCCTTTAAGACAGCCTTAAAAAAAGATGGAGACTTTATTTCTTTTATGGATGGAGCTGGAACACATTCTTCTTAGTAAAGTATCTCAAGAATGGAAGAAAAAGTATCCAATGTACTCAGTACTATTATGAAACCAATTTATAATCATCCACACTTTCATAATATGAAAGATAAAACACAACTATAGCCCAGGACTAAAGGAGGGAAGAGGAGGGGAAGGGCAGGGGATGGGGGAGGTTGGATGGAGGGAGGGTAATCGGTGGGACCTCACCCATGGTGCATACCGCAAGAGTGCATGTCAGGTCTATTAAGTGTACAGTATAAATGTCTCAACACAATAATTAAGTGAGGTGAAGGCTATGTTAACCAGTTTGATGTAAGCATTCCAAATTGTATATAAAATCAGCACATTATACCCCATAAATGCATTAATGTATACAGCTATGATTTAATAAAAATAAAAAAATAAATAAAAAATGAAAATGACTCCTTAAGAAAAAAAAATAAAAAAGATTAGAGATCCAAACTGGAAGGAGCTCCTTGAGGCCGGAAAAGACCAACACAGGGCACTCTCACCAGCCTCTCACCCCGCAGAGCCTTTAATTGTCTTTTAAGTACAATTTGTAGAATTTGGTATGCATTGTCTCTGGATTTTTTTTTCCTTTTGAAACAGTCTTGCTCTGTCACCCTGACTAGAGTACAGTGGCATCAACACAGCTCACAGCAACCTCAGACATCTCTGCTCCAATGACCCTTCTGCCCCAGCCTCCCAAGTAGCTGGGACAACAGGTACACCCACCACCACACCCAGCTAATTTTTCTATTTTTTACAGAGATGGGGTCTTGCTATTCCTCAGGCTGGTCTCAAACTCCTGACCTCAAGCAGTTCTCCTGCCTTGGCCTCCAAGAGTGCTAGGATTATAGGCATGAGCCACTGCACCTGGGACATATACGTTCCTCATCTTCCATGTGTACGTCCTTGGCATTTGTATAATTTAGGCTTACTTTACTAAGCTGTTGACCTGAAAGAGAAGTAATCCATCACCAGCTGGCCACTGCCTGTTAGTGCCATCACATCAGGACAAAGAAGAGAGGTCTTCCCAGCTGTCTTATAACATAAATGTATTCACTTTATGAACTCTATTCCCAAACCGTGATGCATTAGCAAATTTTTCCTCTTTCTTATTTAATATTTCATCACAGAGCTCACAATGAACACCACCTTCTGCTTTCACAAACATTTCTCTGTATAAGGCCCGTGAGATGGGATCACTAATTTATAGAAATAGAAGTTTCTCTCCACATTTCTTCCAAGGTCACTAACTTAAAATTACAGACTTAATTCAACCCCGCCTCTGTAACTTCCAACCCATGAGGGATGATATTAACACTACGGCCGTTACAAGTTATGGTTAGAATTGTTTCTTTAATTTCTAAAAGCCTTCAGTGCCTTAAATAAAGTTAAAATTAATTTAACATTACTAAAGTCAAATATAAAGACGGCCCCTCATAAAGAGAAAGTGACACCACACTGAATAATTTTTAACCAAGTACACACAGCACTCTTATAAACTTGTCCTAGATCCTTGATCCTTAGGAAGAAAAATAAAACAGGACAAAAATCAAGCACAAAGGCCTCCGGGTAAAAAAAAAAAAAAAAATTTAATCCAGCTTTTTTGATGTGGAAACCACTATGTCTCCTAACAAGATGCCCCTTCTCTCGCTCCCTGCATTGATAAAAGAAAGAATCTGATGTCTCTGTAATGTCACACCCTCCACATCCTACTTGGCCCAAGTTACTTTCTTCGGAGGACAGTCCTCTTTATACCCAACAAGTGACACACACGTGTTCATGTTTACACACACACACACACCCAATAGTGTCACCAGTCTCTACTGAGAGAACCAAAGTGTTCCTGAGTGTTTAGAAGTGGAAAGACTTGCCCTGAATTTTGGCCTTTTTTTTTTTTTTTTTTTTTTTTTTACTTTGATGGATTAATTTATAGCCCACTTGAAGAGGAGAAGAGAACTCAACTCTGAATTTGCAAGCAGGCTGTATTACATTACTGAGGGTTTCATTGTTTTCACAGCTGGCAGAAGGATTTCCTTTCACTGCCGAGGCCTCCATCCCTCTTTCTTGTCTGCTGGAGACAGGCTTCTTTATAACCGACAGCACACAGGCCAGCCACCAGGGTCCTGCACCCACCTGAGAGCATGCACGCCAGCCACCAGGGTCCTGCACCCACCTGAGAGCACACACGCCAGCCACCAGGGTCCTGCACCCACACTCCTCCAACAAAACAGGACGCCTTTGACTTTCTTAATGACCAAGGGGGTCATGAGCAGCCTGTCTTCCTGCATATTTCCCACTGCTGTCAATTAAGAAGTGGTTAAGAAAGAATTGTTTAAAAAATAATTTTCTTAAAAAAAAAAAAAAAAAAAAAACTTATTCATTTAATTGAGAGCTTCCAGAAATGAACAAGCCTGCTCCATCCCTGTCGTCAACGTGGACAAGGCACTACTTTTCTAATTCAAGTGCTTTTTTTTAAATTTCAGATTGACCTTGGTGCTCACCTTTAAAAAATTGGTGTATTACTCTTCCCTTTGAAAAGATTAAATTCTTTATTCTCCCAAAATCATGTGGAGGAGTTCAAAACACAATGTTGGGAAAATTCAGCACTTTTTTGAGGCTCATTTTTTAGTATCCAAATTGATTTTCATTCTCCATCACTTATAACTTTTTAAGATATAACTTTCTCAAAAATATGACTTAAATTCAGTCTTGGAAGTTAGGTGAACGGCCAGAGAGTTCCATTAACTTTGTGCTTGCTGGGCCCACCACGACCTTGCCAGACATGAATGGCTCACCCCCAGAGCTCCAAACAAAATTAGCAATCACACATTCATTGTGAATGGTTAGAAAGCAAGAATGAGTCCGTGAAAGATTTGCTCAACCTGGACGATAAAGGGGCAAAAACGTCAAAAACTTTAATGCAAATTGAGTTTAATATAAAAACACCTAAAGTATAATCCTTGTCTTACGGGGTTTTTTTTAAAGTACTTGTGATAATCTATATAACCAGATCACCTCTTGGATAGTATCTTTAATATAATTGTAAAATCTGATAGTGGCTTGACTGTGTGTTACTGTTCTTTTCTTTCTTTAAAAAACACAAAAGCTGACACTATCTTGATTCAACTTGAAAATGTTTAAAATAAGCCATAGGCTTCTGTTAGTGAGTTCGCTTGCAGTGTTCACCCGTATCAGTCCCAAGCGGAAGGTTCTGGCAACGTGCACTTTCAAAGGGGGAAGTAAATTCACACTCTCATCTCACCCCCCACCCCCCGCACATGCAGAACAAAACACAAAGAATCATTCCTCTCAATAAACGCTCACCTTTTTGGTTTAACACACTCGGCAATTACAGCGCCTGGGTCGCCACATGGCATACGAATGGTACAAGAAACTTTTCTGTCCCTTTTTAAACTATCCGAGAAGACGTGCTTGAACAAAATCAGAGTCACAGAAAAGGAGGGGGGAAGGAGTTTCTAGTTGATAACATAATGTTTGAGGATACCTGACGAGGGATTGCTGAAACATACCAATTTTAAAATCTGTAACTCTCAAGAAATGTGTAATCTAACTATCAGCTGGGATCAGGCACCTGCTCGGCAAGGAATAAATGGAGAACACAGGCACCTTCTAGCTCAGGCTGATCCCACCTCACTCCTGGATACTCCCCCAGCTGCCTGCCGCTTCTGGGCCAAGAAGGTTTCAGAAGGAGCCTCAACAGAGATGGTCAATGTGAACGATCACGGACTGGGCTCAAGGTCAGGATAAGCTCTGAGCTGGTGAAGGCATTAGAGACCTAACAGAGGGTTTCGCACACCCACCCATGCTGGCATGGCAGAGTCCCAGCTCCCAGCGCTGGGGGCCGAGCCCCTGGGGGAGCAGCCACAGAAGACCCCATGAAGATTTTCCTCCCTAGACTAGCCAGCTGGAGGAGGCACATTCAACCAGAATGTTCCTTTGGCTAAACATGCAGCCTGTCGGCAAGCACACATTTTAAAATCTCTATCAAGGCAAGGTGCACTTGGATTTCTTTCAGTGCTTTGAGACAGAGATCGAAAAGGAAATTCAAAAGGGGGTGGGGGGGAGCCGGCACCTGTGGCTCAAGGAGTAGGATGCTGGCCCACATACCAGAGGTGGGGGGGTTCAAACCCACCCTGGGCAAAAACTGCAAAAAAAAAGGAAGGAAGGAAGGAAGGAAGGAAGGAAGGAAGGAAGGAAGGAAGGAAGGAAGGAAAGAAAGAAAGAAAAGCAGAGAATCTCTTGGAGGAGAAACAGATCAGGAGTCTTGCTGGTTGTTACGGACCAAACTGCTTCCTCCAAATTCACATGTTGATGGCCTAACCCTGGATCTGACTGCATTTGGAGAAGGGGAAGTTTAAGGAGATAAGAGAGGTCACAAGGGTGGGGTCCCAATCCATGAGGACTGGTGCCCTTCTAAGAAGAAAGGGGGTTACCAGGAATGGGGGCACACAGAGCAAACACCATGGGAAGACCCAGGGAGAAGGAGGCTGTCTGCAGGCCAAGGAGAGAGGCCGTGAGAGAAACTGGCCCTGCCAGCACCTTGATCTTGGACATTCAGCTTCCAGAACTGTGAGAAGTGAACTATTCAAGCCACCCAGTATATTGTTTTGGCAGACCTTGCAGATTAAAAAACTAGTGAGTTTTTTTTCTGCTGCCCAGACTAGAGTGCCACGGCGTCAGCCTAGCTCACAGCAAGCTGAGACTCCTGGGTTCAAGTGACCCTCCTGCCTCAGCCTCCAGAGTAGGTGGGTCTACAGACACCTGCTAAAAAAACAGGCTAATTTTTCTATTTTTAGTAGAGATGGGGTCTTGCTCTTGATCATGCTGGTCTCAAACTCCAGAGCTCAAGAAATCCTCCCATTTTGGCCTCCCACAGTGCTGGGATTAGAGATGTGAGCCACTGCACCTAGCCTCAAACCAGAGCTTTTGAGCAGATTTCTCTGTCAAAAAGAAGAGATCACAATGTCCTCTGGGCTTCCCAAACTCAATTACCAGGGAAGTAAGATCTAAGTTTTTTTGTTGTTGTTGTTTGTTTCGTTTTTGTTTTGCAGTTTTTGCTCGGGGCCGGGTTTGAACCCACCACCTCCGGTATATGGGGCCGGCACCCTACTCCTTGAGCCACAGGTGCCACCCAATCAAAGTATTTGTCATCTCTAAATTAGGCAAGTCACTGAGGTGGAGTGGGTAGGACTTCTGCCAGAAATCTAACTTCTCCTTCAAGTTTCTCTTAAGAAAACTGAAAAACAGACCTCCAAATGAAAGAGACCTAGTTCCTTGCTACTCCAACTATGGTAACCCAGAAGCAGCATCTGGGAAGTAGTTATAAATGCAAATTTTCAGATCCCACCCCAGATCTGAAAACTCAGAGACTTTGGGGCAGGCCATCCACCTGTTCCAAGGAGCCCTCCAGGTTGAGAGTCTCAGGTCTTCTTAACTTTCACATCCACCTTCTCTGACAACACATTTCGTCCAGGGCTCCGTGTTCAGACCCAACTTTCACATCATTGTCCCGTTTAAACCCGAACACCATGGGGGCATTGTCACACAATGCCATCGTTTCAGTTGTATGGATAAGAAAACTGAAGCTCAGAAAAACCGAGGTCAAATCACTGACCCAGACCCAATGCCCCCTTCAGCTTTCTCCTTGGCAAAGCCAGTTCAAGTTTTCTCTCTGAATGCTGGTTTTCTTGAATCGCAGAACAAGAAAACACGTACACACACACACCCCTTCCTAAAACACGTACACACGCACACACCTTCCTAAGATCATCCTATTTTCATTTTAAAAACCACAAAACTAAAGTTATTTCCTCACTTTCATGTTGACATCACAAAATGAGATTCTTAGGGACAGCATAAGAGTCATTGTTTAGAGTCAGACACACCTAATTTATTCATAGAATCCCATCTCCACAGCTTTCTGGGGAACTTTGAGCCTTGGGAAGAATGCTTGGTGTTATAGGTGGAATTGTCTGCAACACCCTGCCACCTAAAAAATGTACATGTTGACATTCCAATCCCCCAGTACCTCTGAATGGGACCTTGTTAGGAGACAGGGTGAGCTCATTAGTGGAGACTAATACGTTAGGACGGGTGTCCTTATTAAAAGGGGAAATGTGGACCCAGCACAAAAGGAGGACAGCATGGGAGCCCATGGGAGCCCAGTGATGGCGGTCTGCAAGCCAAAAAGAGAAGCCTGGAACAGATTCTTCCTCATAGTCCTCAGAAGGCACCACCCTGGCCTGCACCTGGCTGTCAGGCTTCTGGACATCTAACCTACAGAACAGTGAGACAATAAATTTCTGTTGTGTAAGCCACACAGCTTGTGCTGTTTTGTTACAGCAGCCTTGGCAAACTAATACACTTAACTTCTGGGAGCCTCTGTTTCCTCACATGTAAAAGAAGAATATTAACATAGTGCTGACCGGTCATGAGTTACCTGGTAACATGGATAGTCTCTGCGTAAAATCTCCAGTCAACAATGTGTTAATGTAGCACCTATTCCCTGATTTGTTTCTCCCAGTTGCCCCCAATTCAACCTATTTTATTCGTTCTCTCCTCATCTCTCAGCTGCTTAAAATATAGAATCACTTAGCTCCTCTAACAACACATTGCTGATTGGCAATGTTATAGAAACTAGCCCTGTTACCAGGTTAACTCGTGACCAGGTAGCAATGTATTAAGATGATGTGCTCTTTACGGTTGTTAGGAAAATCAAATGAGGTAGCTAGGCAGAGTTCTTGTCAATCAGCAAGTTCACAATACATTATGCTTATTAATAATAATATAACATTAGCTAAAATGTTCTCCATGTGAATTCTCTCTCAAGTTGTCCTATGGAAATCTAAAAATCTGTCCAGAAGGCTAAATAGGATAAATGACTCTTAAGCTTCTCCAGCTATACTATTCAGCTATTAATCACTGGTGCCCAACTACTTCCCAACCACTTCTAAAAAGTACAGCACTCAACAGTCACATATAACACAGGATTTTAAACTAATCAGTGGATGCCTAGAACAAGGGGTGGGCAAGGCAGACTGACAAATTAGCTACAGCAAAGAGGTAGGAGATGTAAATGTTCTCTATCTTGACTGGGGTGGTGGTATATACATTTGTTGAGTTATTTGGGTGTTCAAGTAAAATGTGTAAGTTTTATGTGAATTACACTCCCCAAAGTTGATTAAAAAAAAAAAAAAAAAAAAAAATCAGTGAAAATGTGTGCCCATGTTAAGAAAAACAGACATGATCTATCAGGAACCTGAAGTGAGTTGGTTACTTAAATATTTAAGTTCTGAGCTTCCTGGCAACCAAGGTAAAGAAAGGAAATAGAATATAGTGTTCTCCTCAGAGATTAAAAAAATAATAATTCTTTAGGAGAAATTAGCTTTGTTTTCTTAACACCTCTGGAAGTTTTTCTGATAGTGGAGGGCTAGATTTAATCCATGTGCTACAGCTCGCTGATCCTTGGAATACACAAGGACCTTCTAGCATTCAGTTCCAAACTGACCTGATGCAAAACAAGAACTAAGCCTGGAAAGACATGAACGTGACCTTGGCCAGTAGATTCTCTCCAAAAGAAAATGTGAACAACAACAGCGAGTTCAGAACCCATGTGGAAGACAACCGCAGAAAATTTAATTTTAGACAATTTACAAGTTTCTGTGAAAGCGTGTATCAAGAGAATCTCATTAAAACAAATATAAAACAAATTTCCCAAGTATTCAATTTGCATCCAAATCTTATTACACTGTTTGTTTCGCCCAGAATTTCATTCAGTGTACCATAGCTACATGGGCTTTTCATTGCAAAGCTTGATGTTTAACTATAAACTACATCCTGCCTCTCCCTTTGTGTGTAAAATTGACAAATGTGTTGTTTTTGGATTCCAGAATTCTGGAGAAAGCCAACTTAAATGAATTAAGATGACTAATGTGTTGATTCTGTTTCCAATCCAACCAAATGTTAACGTAAGAACCCGCGTCATGTGATATGAGTTTTAGTTCAAATTTAACATCAAGTATTGAATAAGGCAGTTTCTAAGTAAACTACTAAGCTAAAAATATGACTTCTACATAGCAGGAACTCCCATCTTGTTTAAATAAATGGAAATCTGAATGTCTTTGCTCAGATCAGCCTACACAAGAAATTAGAAAAATGCAAACCTCCCTTATAGCCGATGGTATGGATTCCATCTTTCCGGGAAAAGTAGCACAATACTGTGTATCGCGGTAAAGAAATCATTTACTGATTGACCCATAATCATGACTTCACACAAAGTTTCACATCTAACATTGGAGCAGGACTGTGCTACTTAGATAACCACGTCCCAGGTGAATGACCACCGAGATAGCACCAATACAATCATGAGAGTGACAAGTCAAATGTTTCTCAACATTCAGCTACTCCGGGGCGTCTAGCGTGACTAGTTCTGTTGCAGTATAATAATGTTTTTACAAATGTTTTCATTGTATTGACTTAGCACTTGGCTGAGGAGTTCCCGTGGCTATAATACACTGCTCCACAGTTTTGCCTTAAATAAACTAACATTAGTTTTTCATCACGTAATATCTGAGTAATTTCTATTTCCACAGAGGCAGTAATGATTTCACTTTTAAAAGCTGTTGAAAGAGTTGCAAAGCCTGAATTCAATCCCATAAATGTTTACCATGAACCTTCCATGAATGAGATGCTAAATTTCAGGTCCTGATGGTCACATCACTCTAACCCTAAATCTTTCTGGTCTTATTAATAATTACCTTCTGTGTGAAAATCAAATCTGTGAAGAGATTATAAAAAAGAAGGAAAATCGATAATTAGGGAGGCCCACTTTAAAAAAAAAAAAAAAAAAAAAAAGGAAGAAATTTAAAATTTTATAAGGAAGAATTTAGAAATCCAGGGTCTAGAAATGGAACATAGAATATATGTATTTTGCCCCTAGGTTTTAGATTCAACTATGACAGCTTGTCAGTAACTGATTTTTTTTTCATTACTTGCCAGTTATTTGGGAAATTTCCATTGTTTTGCAGAGTATAATTCTAAAATCAATAATACTTTATTAATTTCACACTGATAAATTTCTACCAGAAAAGTGACCTTTATAATAAAAAGGGAACAGAAACATTTCCTAGGCATATTTTTATTTCTAATCCTATTCAATGCTTAATAACGAATAAAAGCACTCTCTAAAGGCAAGTGTGTGTATTGAACTGCTACTAATGATTATAATTCCTGAAAAGTACCGGGATTTCTTAATTTAGTGTTCAGTGTCCAAGAACTATCCGTCCCTCCTCCAAAATTGTCTGCCTATGAATACATTTGCTTCTCCCTGTGGAAAGGGGCCAGAGCATCCATTATATTCTCAAAAGAGCATAGGATGAAAAAAACAGGAGAAGGTTAAAATCCTGTGGCCTGGATTTTTTTTTTTTAAGCAGAAAGCTCTGAAAACACTTAGTTCTTTTGAAAGATACACAGAAAGAAATCAAACATTGTGACAATATTTGACAGAGGCCCAGAAAGGGTGTGCAAATCTGCAATCAGCCCCTCTCTGTGCTAGGAAGGGACCTTGGCCAGTACACATCCAAAGCCCTGCCAGTGCCTACACACCTTGACCGGGCACTCATTTGCTCAAGGCAGCCTGCTCTTGCTGTGGTCAAGCCGGGGGTTCCACGCTCTGTTCCCTTTGTGGGATAAACACAGGACAGAAGAGCAATTGCTGAAAATCCAGCCCCGTGAGAGAGCAAGCTGCCTGGGGGCAGGGACATGTGGGTGGCTGCTGTCACCGCCAGGTCCTAGGGCAGAGCTGGCTACGCAGGGGCTCTCAGGAAGGACACGCTGGAAGAATGACTTGTGGAGGGGTCACTGTTTGGACAGCAGCATCCCCTGTGCAGCATGGCATCACAGGCTGCATGTGTCCCCCTCAGAAAAGACTCGTGGCAGTCCTAAGCCCCAGCTCCTCAGATGTGAACTTATTTGGAGAAAGGGCCTTTGCAGAGTTAAAACAAGGTCATTAGGGTGGACTCTATCTAATAGGGCTGTTGTCCTTATGAAAAGGAGAAATGCAAAGACAGGGTCAGAGGGAGGACAGGAGGAGACATAGGTAAGATGCCATGTGCAGACAGGGGTAGAGACGAGAATTACACTGACATAAATCAGCAAATGCCCAGGGCTCCCAAAAGCTGGAAGAGGCAAGGAAGCAGCCTTCCTATGGCTTTCAAAGGGAACGTGGCCCTAACGACACCTCGACTTCAGACTTCTAGCCCCCAGAACTTGGAACCAATCTGCTTCTGTTGCCTTAAGACACCCAGTTTATGAAGCCGGCCCTTGCAAACATGTGACAGTGAGTGAGGCTGAAGCCTCAGAAGTCGTCACCAACAGGCACTGACTTAGTATTCCTAGCAGAGAGCCTTTTCACTGCCAAGGGGACCCTGCGGGGCACTGTCCCTAACAGGGCACAGGAGATCTGAGCATGGTACAAGGGACGACCATTCAGGGCACTGCTCGTGTGCCAAACTCTCCCCGCCCCACCTTACACCATCAACCCTACAGTTCCACAGTTTTCAACCAGTGTCGCACAAACTCCATCAGACCACCTTACCTGGAGCCGCAGGGTGGACCCGCCACTTTCCCACACTGGAGATTCTGACTCGGCAGACAGGAGGCTTACAGGAACCTGCTTGGTACATGTACACCCTGAAATGCTGGGACATGGATCACTGTGGGGCTCCCCCCCTTATCTGATGGGGACAGCAGCCAGCAGATAATTGCTCTTGATGCCCCAGGCAGGTGGCTCTGAGAGTCCCATAGAATTGAGAACAAGCCGTCCGGAACACTGACACCAACTCACAAACACACCTTCCCATGGCGTCTCTCTCCCACCTTCCCCATTCTCCCAACCCTCACTTGTGTTCTCTGAAATCACGTCCCAGATTACCTACAGGTGGGGCATGATGGCTCACACCTGTAATCTAGCACCCTGGGAGGCCGAGGGGGGTGGATTGCTCAAGCTCGGGAGTTTGAAACAGCCTGAGCAAGAGCGAGACCCCATCTCTACTGAAAATAGAAAAACTGAGGCAAGAGGATCGCTTGAGCCCAAGAGCTTGAGGTTGCTGTGAGCTGTGAGCACATTGAACAGAGAGCCGCATGCACTCCACTCAGGGCACCAGAGTGAGACTCTTATCTCAAAAAATAAACAAACAAACAACAAATTATCTACAAATATGTCTCATTTGTAGGTTCTGCTTTGGGGAACACCTAAGGTAAGACAGGCAGATCCCAGCTGTGTTTTATTACCATTCAGGAAGAAAAAAATAACACAACTTTTTGAAATACTCTATCAAGAGATATTGATTCTTATTGTATCTTCATTTCCTGGAAAAGTTGAATTGAACCAGAGACATTCATTTACTCTTTAACTTTCCATGACCTCATCACGGGCAGGAAGACCCACACCCGTAAGGAGTTTGCGCTTGGACCCCACTAAAAAGGAAGCACCAGATTTCAGTCCCTTGTTCCTTTCCCCCTGGTTTTCACATCCTCATTCTGAGCTAACCATTATCACGCCCATGTCTTTTACAGCTGATCTGAGTTCTAATAAAGCATTATTTAAAAAACAAAAATGAGTTGCATGTTTTAAACATCCATTAGCAAGTAGAACAGCATGGCTCTTAATATGACAGGCCAATTTAATAAAATTAAAAAGAAAGCATTCATTGAAGACATAATAATCCAAAGCTGTTAACACTGTTCTGTGGGCCAAACTGGGGTGGCTCTGGCAGGATTGTCAGAGGGACTGGCAGTGCTGTGTGACACTCTGCGATTGTTCACTGCCCGTCCGGTCAGCTCTCCTGAAGACTACAGAGAGAGACATGCTGACAGCTGGCTGACTGCTAGACAACTCTCACTACAACATCAAACCCCTGTGTGCTCAGAAGAACTCCCACCTCCCTCCCGCCAGGCTCTCTCCTGATAACAGCTTGTTCACCTGCTCTCTTCTTTCACTTTCTCTTGGGCTGTCCGTGATGTTTACACACTATGGATAAGATCTAGGCCGAGGGAGAGATGGAGAAAGACGGACCTGCTTTAGTCTGTCTGTTCTGTTGTTAGGATGGGTGCTGTTCAGGGAGACAGCACAGAGCAGCTTTGCAAAAATCCGTTTTCCTGCCCACTGACAATCTTGCACACTTAAGAGTGGTCAGATAAAACAAGCCGATATTTGTCAAACTCTCAAGGTGGAACGGAGACGGTGACAACTGTCGAGCTGTCCCTGAGCAGACTGGCTCACAAATCTAAACGCGAGTCAGCTTCCTCTCCTATTTCTCACAAGGGTGCATCTAACCCTTAACCCAGTCGGTTCCTTTTTATCTCTTAAGAAAAACGAATTCCCTCTGTGTTGGCATCTATGTGCAATTATCCACAATAAAGGAAACGAAAAACTTCACCCTAGACACAAAACAATAAGTACGAGAACTCTCGGTGAGCAGATCCAAGGTATCAGACCTCAGCCTGGGTGTGTCCCCGGATCATCACAACTCGGGGAGAGTGGGGTCATGGTACCCATTTTACAGATAAGGAAACTGAGACTCGGGGGTTAAAAATACAGTCCAAGGTCCTGCAATTAATAAGTTGGAAAGTACATAAGTCAAAAAAGTATGCCTAGTCATTGAAGAATGAGGACTCAATAATCTATGAGGAAACTGGGTACTGGACACTCATGTACGCTGCAGTCTGATTTTCCCAAGGCTTCATGATGTTACTCACTCCGGTTTCTCCCTGGTTGCACAAAGACAAAAGCCACTTTTCCCACTTCAGATGTGTCTTTCTGGGTAAGGCACTTCCACCCACCCAACGTACCTGGCTGCTCTCTGCCACTCATTCAGGGGCCCACAGGAGAGGACATAACTTACTGTAATTCTGGGCATGAGAACCAGGCAGGCACAGCCCTGCCTTCCCGTCCCCTTACAGAGCCCCCACACCCGGCTCTACTCCACTGGTCTCCTGCACGCGGCAGGAGTGGGCTCTGCCCTCTGAGGAGGTCTGGTCGATCGATCCACCACCCCACTCTTGCTGTTCAGGACCAGAAAGCCCACCAGTCCAAGGCTCTAAGCTGCACTCTCAAGGTCAGCTTCACGGGGGATTCAGAAGACGGTTGAGTCTTCCATGAGCCTTAGAGCTGGTCTATCACTCAGTTAGAAAGAAACTCAGGAAGGAGAAAATATGTCACTTGCTAGCCCCCCCAAAAAACCCAATACTTCTTTATGGGTTAACCAACCAACCAGTGCTCATATTTCTCTGGCAAGACCAAAAACCTCTAGGTTCCTCCAGTCTCTATAATTTTAGTGTTGCCACACATTTCAAATCAGTATAGAACTCACAGGCAGATATAAGACCTTAGTATTAGGTTTTGTCCTCGAGACCCCAAAGGGCTCCCAGGCCACATGATCAAGGTTAGAACTATTAATAGGAGGGCTAAAGAGAGAGATGAGACAATTAACATCAAAGTACGAGGTCTGCAAATTAAGTTTGCAAACTCATCCTATGAAAAATGCTCCAGACCTCGTTGCTAAATATCACTAGGCCACCTTCGAAGGGCTCCCCTTGGGAAGCTGTGCACTGATACCAGCACCTAGTATACCCCACAAAGCAATTTTGGAACTCTTTTGCTGGAATGGCCAGCAGAGCTGTCATCATACAAGGTCAAGTTGGTAAAATCATCCTAGAAAAAGTGCTTTTAAAAGGTGGACTGGGCATTGGCCTTAGTGTACGGCTTCCCAAGGGGAGCCTTTCAAAGGTGACCATAGTGATATACAGGAATAAGGTATATAGCACTTTTTGTATGACAAGTTCATCAACTTAATTGTCTGACCTCGTATGCGCTCAGTAAATAGCATCCTCCTCACCCTTCTCTGGGAGTAAGCCGATTATAAATCTGAATCTATGCCACAAGTGAATACCTTTTTCCAGCTACATGTTATTCCTTCATTCATTGTATCATGATAATTTTTAAAAAGCAAAGGCGTATCGTGAAATCCCTTGCTTTGTAAAAGATTCCATTATAGGAGTAATCATTATTGAACCTTTTAGCCCAGATGTAATTTCTTAGATGTTACGAGAAGTTTGGCACGCATTGTGAATTTCAGCCAAGGTTGATAAAGTTCAATAACTTGGCTAACCAACCGTGTGTACTACTCATTACAGAAGTAATAAATAGATTCATCAAAACGGACATGAAAAAGCCATAAGAAAGTCGGACGCCACTTCCAGCCTGCCTCATAAAAGTACCTCTTAGACTTTAATATAATTTTATATATAGTTATCACACCCTCCCATCATTCAGCACCGGGCATCTATAAAACAATCACCTACCCACATCTGCATACTGAATAAATTCCAGTTACAAAGGTAAATTCTCTAGACATCTCCAAAGTCACATAAATGTGCATGTGCTTGTATGTTTAACTTCCTAAAGAATTCATATCAAGTACAAAGGAGAATCAGACAGACACGCCCACAAATGCCATTTTTCCTATTATCCTTTTGGGTCAGTTTTCGGAAGTATGTTTTTGTTGCTATGGTTGTTTTTGTTGGTTTGGTTTTGGGTTTTTTTGAGACAGAGTTTCATTTTGTCCCCTTTGGCAGAGTGCCGTGGCATGATGGCTCACAGCAACCTCATACTCTTGTGATTCTCCCCAGTAGCTGGCACTACAGCTACAGGCGCCCACCACAATACCCGGCTGTTTTTAGAGACGGGGGTCTCGCTCTTGCTCAGGCTGGTCTCGAACCCGTGAGCTCAGGCGATCCACCTCAGGTGTGAGCCATCTCGCATGGCCTTCATTGTTGTTCCAGTAAAATTTTCACTCTATTCTTTTAGCCTAATGATGATTGAAAAATTTAATAGAGGGTAAGGCTAATTTAGATCAATGTCACAAGTGGAAGAAGGGAATCTAAGTTCACAGAATGGAAGAATCTCCCTATGATGAAACATACAAAAGTCAAAAAAGTTGGCTCCCAATATCTGAATGTTAACAAAATTTAACGTAATGGGATAATATAACTTGAACACCGTAGAGTGGGAAATGCAAATTCTGCCTGCTGTTTTAGGCTTCTAAGAGGAAACTCAAACCCTGTCAAAGATGTTCAAGGAAGGAAACCCAAGCCGCTCCTTCTCAGAGAGACGTCACCCCCCCGCACTTGGCAAACCACAGTGGAGCAGGCTAGTGTCACACTCTGAACTAAACACAAGAAGGTGTGTTGCAAGTGTCAAACATTGTCCCGTGCTGGAGAATACTCCGTTAGGTAAATAACTCTTCTTGAGTTGTTACACGTGGATGAGTTTCCTTTGCATCCCAGGAGAGGAAGCCCAAGAGTAGAATCTGTGTCCTCTATTTCTCAGCAAAGCCCAGTCACCTTTACAGAGGACAGTGGGAGCCAGGTCTGTCTACACCGCTGGGGCTGCACTGCTACAGCGCTGGGATTTTTCAACACACAGGTGACATCCATTCTATCTGTCTCCACTTCCGTCTTCTCCCACGCTAACTGTGCCATCAGCACCGTATGTCACCAAAACAGCCGTCTTGCTTCCATTGAATACCTTCTTCTGGACGTTCTCTCTTGCGCATTTCACAGTGAGGTCACCCTAGGACGATATTATTAACATCCTCAGACTCTCCCAGTTCTTTTCACGTCTAACACAAAGAGAAAAACATGATCAAGTTTTCTAAAACCAAAGTTATGCTTTTAACTCAACAAGGAAAATATTCCCTGCTGATCATTACAAATAGCACCTAACTGATCACAGCATTAGGTAACCAGTGTGAATTTTTAACTCAGCACAAGCAGAACATTACAACAGTGGAATGATTTATTTTTTCAAGAAGCTAGCAAGTGCCTAAATTCTCAAAGAGATTAAATACCATAATGACAGATACTTAATATACAGAAATTAAAGAAAAGATGTGCTTTGAATAACAGAAGTTATGGAAAGGAAAGCTCTTATACAATTTTAAAAAGCAGCCAAAGGGAACTAAGGAAAAAGGGATTTAAAGGTTCCAAAAGAACTTACAGATTGGGTAAAATTGTGCACAGTAAACAGTCTTTGTAAAGTACATACTAGTGTCTGTGATGTCTGGTATTAAAAATATGGTTAAGTTTCTAAATAAAGACTTCAGACCGCTATCCAGAAGTGGTCTCAATAATGGCAGATAGCTTTCTATTGCAAAGCTTAAAATAAAGCCATCCCGCAGCACAGCGTGTTGACTCTGAACTCCAATACTAATATTTGAGCAAATAGTAGAATCAACATTAACAATGCTTGCCATTTCTGCCTCATCACAAGAGTTAGTTTTCCCACCAACAAGAAAACGCACACGCACACGCACGCACACACGCAAATGCACAGGAGCGGCAAACTACAAAGCAATTCTTAAAGGAAAGAGTGAAGAGCCATTTAAGAAAACATACCGGGTATACTAAGGATAATCACTAATGCAAGAGCACAATATCTGTTAGGAAGATGAAAGGACTTTACAGACTATTGAACAGAAATTTGGAATCGCTTATTTCTACATGTGACAACTCTATAATGTTTCTTTTGTTCCCCCCTTGCAAATTCAGCTCAACCTTGCAAGCTCATCCCTTTTTTTGTGAGTTAGCTTCCGTAGGATTCGCCTCCTATGTATACCATGAGGTCTGGAAGCTTCAGTCATCTGATCTGTCTCTTCATTGAGAACCATCAGCATTTGTCCCTCAGGATCAACTTGAAGTTCTTTCACGTCCAGGTACTTCGCACTGGATACTTCAAACAGAGCACATGATGTTCGGAGTGTTTTGGACAAGCACCCTTGGAAAAGTTGAATGCTATTAAATTCTGTAATCCAAACAAGACCAGCTTTATAATAACAAAAACATGAAATCCAGAAGTCAGTCCCTCCGGACAGATGGTGTGATCTTAATTTAGCTAACTTTTCCATTTTACATAATAAGTAAGAAAAAGCTTATTTGGCATTTGTAGGTCCAAACATGCTCCGGAGACGTGACGGATTTCCCTGCAGCTCTGATAGAAAACAAAAATCCTAAGTGTAAGCTGCAAGTCTCCACCTCATGTTCAAATGCTGTGCTGGCAGCTGCCACACCGTCTGAGGACCTGGGAACAGAATGGACCAAAGAAGGATTGAGGCAATTATGGCACCTCACTGGAATACACGGTCAGATTGGTAACCAGCAGCAGCAGGGCTCAGCTATACCATCAGCAGCATTAGGACCAAGAGCCCAGAACTAGGGGGCTAAGGCATTACAGGCCCAAAGCAGAGAAAATAACCCACAGGAACAGTAAAGAAATCTGTCCACAAAATGAAAAGAGTCAGCCTGATGTTCAAACGAGCTGCTTGCTTTTAACATATGCTGTGTGAAGAGTCCATAACTGCTCAGGTTGCAAGCATGAACACCAAGATACCAAGTGATCTTTAAAAAAAAAAAAAGGCTGTATTACGAACACAAGGTATTATCATATGGCTGCATGATGAACACAAGGCAAGCGATGGAGCCGTGATTAATATGGATTATTATAGATTAATTAGATTAATATAGATTAATATAATGGATATATTATATTATATTATTATATATATATTATATATATATATATATACTATAGATTAATATAGAATGAGCAATTAAACTTGACCACAGATCCATACATTGTTCAAGCTGATGGTGACTTTGTGCTCACCTTGAACCCACTCTAGGTTTGTGTTTTTGAGACAGTCTCACTCTGTCACCTTGGGTAGAGTGCTATGGCGTCATAGCTCACAGCAACCTCTAACTCTTGGGCTCAAGAGATCCTCTGGCCTCAACCTCCCGAGTAGCTGGGACTACAGGTGCCTGCCATCACACTCAGCTAGTTTTTTTTTTTTTTTTTTTTTTAAGAGATGGGGGTCCTGCTCTTGCTCAGGCTGGTCTCAAACTCCTGACCTCAAGCAATCTGCCCGCCTCAGCCTCCCAGAGTGCTAGGATTATTAAGTATGAACTACCACACCCAGACTCCTGCTCCAGGTTTTATTTTCCTTCACAGTAATTCACAAGATGCATAAATGGAAATAACCCTTCAGAAAAATCAGACCAGTGATCATAAAAAGTTACCACTCAAGCAAAAGTTCTCTTTCACGTATAAGGACATATTTCAACTCCCAATGTCTCCTTCAGGATGAAAAAAAGGGCGTTAGTATCCAGGACTTTTCATCAATACAGACAGAAAAATACAGAAATTAGAACCCACCCAGAGATATACACTCACACAGAAAAATGGATGGTTTAAAAAAAAGGCCATCAGATGATAAAGCACACCAATTTAAATCCTCTCTAGAAGCACAAAGATGGAGCTGCCAACAGAGTCACATGCCATATAACAACACTTTGGTCAACAACAGACCATATATATGACAGTGGTCCTCTAATATTAATACCATATTTTCACTTTACTTGTCTGTGTTTAGATATGTTTAGATACATAAATACTTACAGTTGCCCACAGTATTCAGGACGGTAATGCTGTAGGGGTCAGTAGCCTCGGAGCAATAGTCTATACCATGTAGGCTGTGTGTGTAGTATGTAGGCTGTGTGTGTAGTATGTAGGCCGTGTGTAGTATGTAGGCCATCCCATCTAGGTGTGGCTAAAGAACACTCTACGATGTTCACGTAACCACAAAATCACCTAACACCACATCTCTCAGTGGCCACAACTGTATCTTGGTTGTTTTGTACGATGAGAGCAGAAGTCATGTCTACTTCTACAACACCTAGCACCTTGTATTCAATAAATGAGTGTTGACTATACAAAAGATAAAATAAAAGGCATGCCTGTGGCTGTGAACTGGCCAGCCCAAACCCAGTGAACGTGGCCTTCATTGCAGGCCCTAACCCAGAGCTCTACACTCAAGAGTCTACAAGAAGCAGGCAGGTAAAATGCTCATGTAACACAGCCTGTGCCAAACGACAGTGGACTTACTGGCCAGGCACAGCTCCGTGGAGAGTCTCGGTACAATTACACTACTTTGGGGACATGATTAGATCATGAGAGTGGAAAATGGGAACCCAGTGCCACCAGGAGCCACAGCCAGCTCGGACTGCAATAACAAAACATCACAGACCAGGTGACTTACACAGCAGACATTTATTTCTCACAGTCCTGGAGGCTGGAAGTCCAAGGTCAGGGTGCCAGCAGGGCTGGGTTCTTGGGGTGGACCCTCTTCCTGGTCTAGAGATGGCTGCTTCTCACTGTGTCCCCAAATGCCCGAAGGGGAATTCACTAGCTGTCTGGCCTCTTCTTCATAAGGGCACTAATCCTAATCATGAGGGTTCCACCCTCATGATCTAATCACCCCCACAAAGCCCCAAATCCAAATACCATCACATCAGGATTAGGGTTTTGATATAAATTTGGGGAGGGTGGCATATACATTTAATCCACAACGGTCGTTCTGATTTTTCAAGATCATTAGAAATCCAAATTTAAGTAAAAGACCATGATTTTAACATGTTGGCAAGTAATCCAACTAAAAAAACAAGGACAATCCCCTATCAACTATATGCAATTTTTGGATGGACGATGCAAAACACGTGAGGACCAGATCCGGGCAGCAGGCTACCAGTTCTCACTCTGTCCTGGAGGCTACCTGGAACCTCTACTCTCAGCCAAATGTCCTTGGCCTACAGAATCGAGCAAGTGTGAACATGTCCCCCTCCCTCCCTTGAATTACTCTCACATGACCCTGAGTTCCTCAGCAGCAGGGTGAGATATTCACAGAACATCCTACAAGCGGGATTTTGCAGATGAGATTAAAGGAAGGAAGCCGAGATGGGGAAATGACCCTTGCTTATCCAGGCAGGCCCTAAATGTCATCACAGGGTTCCTTAGAAGAGGGGGCAGAGGGAGATGTGAGTACATAAGAGAAGGTGCTGCAATGGTGGAAGCAGAGATTGGGGTGATGTGCTGAGAAGGTGGAGGATGGGGCCACCAGCCAAGGAACACAGCAACCACCAGAGGCTTTGGAAGAGGCCCACACCCTTGCATCACCCTACACAGGGGCTCCGGAAGGAACCAGGCCTGCTGATGCCTTGAAGTGACCCAATGAAATGGGTCCCAGACTTCTGCCCTCTAGAAATGTTAAGAGAATAAATATATGTTGTTTTCAGACACTGAGTTTGGGGCAATCCATTACAGCAGCGTACACCTTCCCGATAATTCAGTAAACACGTAAGGGACATACCGGTGACAGGTGCCCACATACGCACACAGTCAGGAGGCAGTGATAAAGAGTGTCACAGTTACGGCTCAAAAAACCACCAGCTTCCCCTTGTTGGAGCCCTCCCATGAGGGCCAGAAGGTAATAAAAAGGAAACCCTGCAAGCAGCAGTTGCTAAACCCAGTAGGAAAAAGACCCCTGAGCGCCCAGCTTGACAGGTCCCAAGTCAGCTTTGCAGGCTGAAAGGATGGTACATCCCTTGCCAAAAATCTGACTCTGCTCCCTGACTGAGATGTTTCCCCGTATGGATCTGTTACAGCACCACCTTGTCAAACTCTCAATCTGGCAACTGTACATGAACTTGGAATTGAAACTTCCTTCACTAAAAAAAGTTGTAATGGCATTTTTTGTAATGTCATTTGGAATGCATTGACGATCTCCAGGCTGATAGAAGCTTCTCAACCCAGCTGCTAAATGTAGAAGCCGCAGCTGCCTCCCTGTACCAGGAAGCCACACTGAAGGCAGTTAGAAGACACGATACGGAAAGATGCAGAAAGTGTTCAGGCTTCATCCTCACAGCCTCGGGAGGCTGACACAGCGGAGTCTCTTCCTTTGAAAGAGATTGATTATTTTCATTCTTTTCCTTTGTGTCATCACTAGGAAAACAGTTTCCAGAATCAAGATGTGGCAATTTAGCTGATGTCATATAAGCAAACAGAACCCAGTTCACCACTGAATTCCATCTGCATTTGAATTACCTGCGTGCTGTGAGCAGAACTGAGGACCCAGACAGGTGAACCTTGGTGGAACCAGGAAGAAATCGTACTGCCTGGAACTGATATATCCACCTATGAAATCTCAAGGTGACTACATCCCATGGACGTTTCTGCCTCTGCAGAGATGCTCTTCTTATTATATCAGGTTTCTGCTTGTAAATATCTGGCTAGCATCACAACCTGTCAACTCTAGAGGAGACAGCACCCTTTAAAACTTTCTAGTCATAACCACCAAGTCAACTGCACAGTGTACAACCCTGTTACTTACCTGACATCAGCTTCTCTTTGTAAACCCTGAAGAAGATACTTGCAGAAACCTCTCCACACATACTAACAAAAAAATGCCAAGGCCTCTTATTTTATTCCATCCATTAAGGAACTAAATGAAGTTCCTCTCTTCCTCCAAATTCTTCCAACCTTACTCCTCCCTGTAGCATCCCCCCCCCCCCCTTTAACTGTTAGGTTCTTTTGTCCCAATTGCAAACAACCTTAAATTCATTTTTAAATTAATTGTGTTGCTTTTCTGTACAGACAGGGTCTTATTTAGGAGACCAGGGCTGGTCTTGAACGCCTGGCCTCAAGTGATCCTCCTGCCTCAGCCTCCCAAAGTGCTGAGACTACAGGTGTGAGCCACCTCACCCAGCCCAGCAACTTTATTGTCATACAGTATTCTTCACTACTGAATTTTCACATGTTGTTTTAGTTAATGTGTACAAAATAGTGATGGGGGAATTATTATTCTCCACTTTGCCAATAAGGAAAGGAAGGCTCGAAACGGTTAAACAACTTGCCTTAGTCACGTTGAGTTGATGACAACCTGTCTCATGGGACAGTTCTCTCCCTACCAGGACCCAGTGGAGTCCAAGAAAACCACCTCACCTTTCTAAGTGCTGTTGAATTATATTCAAACACTGAAACATTCTTGGGTATGATCAAGTAAACAGGGACTTGTAAGTTGCACGTTGATACTTCATACACCAGGCAGCCCAATAAACCCTCACAAACGATTGTGAACAATTGCTCCAATGCCAGGCTTTCAGCAATAAAAATGTTAACCATGATGCACTCTCTTGAAGCACAACAGCTTTCTTCCCTCTTCCCAAGTTTAATGTATCTTTTCTCTTCCTTGACTAGAACAAAAATAACCCCAGATATGTTTTTCTTTTCTTCCACTTGATTCTTTTTCTGGATGGAGCTACTATCTGACCTCCAACCAAAAAATATCTAAAACGTTTCCTTTCATACCAAAGACAAGTCCCTGCCTAAGCCAGTTATTGAGAAAGGTCATTTCAGGACAAATTCATAGAGATTGCGACGGCCTTCTGAGAATCCCAAAACCAGGAAGCTAGGAAACTACCAGACTAATTTCAGCAGCAACTTGATCCTGGTGCCTCCCACTCCAGAAATGGCTCCACGTTATTAAGACTCTGCAAAGATGAGCAGACAGAATTCCCTGGGCACGCTAGAGTTCCCCCATCTTTAAGAGCTTTGCAAAGCAGGAATATTATTCCTACTGCAGAGATGTGGAACAAGAATTCAGGGAAAAAAAATAACTTGCCCAAGTTCTGATGGGAAACGGTTAGCCCAGGTTTCAAAACGAGGCCATGTCTGCTTCTGGAGTCAGTATCCCTCTCCTGCGCCTTTCCAAACCCGCTATCCCATCAAGCTTGCCTTGACTGTCAGCAAAGCTATTTTCGGCAATGGTACAACTTCACCACGTGGGGAGCAAACTCATCCAATGAGTGAATGCACGGAAAAGCTCTGACGAGGCATCATTGTCACTTACACTCAGTGGAAATGAAAAAAATCAAAATAATCAAATCTCTCCTATTTTGTTATCTCGGGACTCAACCAACTTCTTAAGCCAGCCAACCTCAAGTTTTCTAGGGTGCTCCCAGCGCAAATGCAGGTACCAAAGCACCAGCTGGAGCTGGCGGAGTAGATGACACGGGTGCCTGTAAGTTTTTAGTGAAGCAAATTGGAGAGTTAGGCCAACTTCTTTCTCTATGAATTTCCTCTTGATCCCAGGATTGAATATGTACTTCAAGTAAAAGACATTTTGAAATAAATTAATTTCTAAGGGAAAGGGACATTTTGAAAATTAAATTATTGCACATGAACCAAGCAATCAATTAGCAATCAATACACACCCAATAGTCATGCATATAAGATGAAAAGACAATTCATTAAAAAAAAAAAAATGCTAATGGCCAGACATACCAAGAGATGATCCATCTTACTAATAATCAGAGACAGGCAAAGTGGAGTGATGCTTTTAAAATATTCTTAACTCCCAAGATTGGCAAGTATGCTTGGCAAACGGGCATTGAAATTGGTGCAACCTTCCAAGGTACACAGTTTGACAAAATGAATCAAGATGTTAAGGTTAGAAAGCAAATTCCTTGATTCAGCAATTTCACTTCCACAAAATAAAATGACGGAATAGTCACGGATGGGTACAGATGGTTAATTACAAAATGTTCATCTCTATTTCATAGCTATTAACAAAGCTGGAATCTGCCCAAACGTGCCACAGCAGGAGGATGACTGGGACCATATAATGGAATACAATGCAGCCATTCGAGATGTGAATATTTAACATAATCCTATAAATAGAAAAACCACAAAGGAGAGGAGGAGGAAAATGCTTAGAATCATAGATGGCAGTAAATATTAACAGTATACTTCCGGCTGGTTAAGAATCTAGGTTGATTTTTACAACCTGTATTTTTATTTTTACTGAAGTGTACTTTCTAAATTTTCTGTAAGGAATACATGTTGAATAAGAAATGCTACTTCCCATCCCCCTGGAATTCTTTCTCAACTCCTGCTTTACAGTCAAACACCAAGGGGGAATGGGGGGAAGAAGGTGCTAGAAGGCGTTAGTGCACTCGCCTATGATCGACAGGGTGTGCAGGACTCAGATCCACCTGAGCCCTCCCTACAGATGCCACCCCAGCACCTGGCCGGGTGCAGAGTAAGCCTTTGCACATTTGCTGAAATAAATTTGTTGAGTTCTGAGTTGGAGTTAACAAGCAGAATGAGCTACTGGGTAGGGATCATGTTTCTCTGAACAGGGAGGTGGCAAGGACAGTAGGGAGATGCAGGGTCCCAGGCATGGAGTCAGGTGTCCCCCACTCAAGGGCTGAATGAGCTCAGCCAAGTTACCTCACCTCTCTGTGTTTGTGTTTGGGCCCCATGCTAAGACAGCTACAAGCACTTTGGCGAGAAAAAAAAAATGACAAATTTTAAAGGGCTACCAATATATGATAATGATCACTAAACCGTGAACTTGAACCATGACGTATTTCAGAGGTGAGGATGAAAATGGAAAGCTTTTTACTAGCTTTAAAATGTAGTTTCTGTTCAACCACACAAGAAATGTGATCGTGATTTTTGTTTCCCTTCGTGCTACACTTGAGATTATCTGTTGACACAAAAGGCTTAGTTCGGCTGGGTGCCTGTGATCTCAGCACTCTGGAAGGCTGAGGCAGGTGGATCACTCGAGCTCAGGAGTTTGAGACCAGCCTGAGCCAAAGTGAGACCCGATCTCTGCAACTAGCTGGGGGTTGTGGTGGGCGTACTGCCAGCTACCCAGGAGGCTGAGGCAAGAGGATTGCTTGAGCCCAAGAGTTTGAGGTTGCTATGAGCTGTGATGCCACAGCACTCTACCAACCCTGTCTCAAAAAAAAAAGGCTTAGCTCCACTAGCCTTGCTAGTCCTCATACACAGGGAGAAACAATGAAGATGATGGAATACAAGCAGCTTCTCCACCTCCATCACACACACACTTGCCCATGCACCACTGCCTTGGACCCACTCTCTCAGACCTCCTCTTAAGAGTCTGGGGAGAAAGCCTTGATTTGCTTTCAGAGACAGCACTCTCTGAATATGGCTTCTTACACACAAGAAACAAAAACAAACCAATAAAAATACCCACCAGCAGGTGGCGCCTGTGGCTCAAAGGAGGAGGGCACCAGCCCCAAGTATGGGAAGTGGGGGGTTTAAATACACAACAGCACAGCCTGGTAAACAAACTCAAATCATCAAGTCACACCACTCAACGCTTCCTATGCGCTCCATCCCGTTAGGTGTGTGCAGATCAAGACTGGTACTTGTGAAATGGACTGTTATTCATTAAGCCAAAGGGAGATGAGAATTTAGACAACACGGGCTATGGGAATTTGCTTTTTGATCAATGTACCAGTGCCCTCATTGAAGAGATCCTTGCAAGAAGGGCCCCCTCATGATCTAAACGTTATTTTGGAAAAAACTGAAGACTCTAAATGCTGTTTGCATAAGTGCAGGGAAGGAGGATGTGTCATCCCCAAAAAGCACCAAGTCAAGGGGGTTTCAACTGTTGGCGTCTCATTTATTATCAAAATCCTGTAATATTTCCCAGAATTGAATTTAGTCTTAACAAACTGATAAACAACGAACACATTTATGTATGGATGAACAAAATACCTTCAGCCTCCTGAAACAGCTTTGCCATGTTACAAATATATTCACAACATTTTTCAGGATCTCGCAATGTCAAAAGAGAAAAAGTGGCCGAGGAAAAAATATAAAAGTACATAATATAGCGTATTCATTTTGTTCCCATTTAAAATTGGAAAAGAAGCAGTTTTATAAAGCTGGAGTGTATTCTTTTCTGAGCCAAATTTCTGTTTGACAGCTGAAGTACACGAATAATGGGCTACCTCAAACTTTAGTATAGAGCCAAAGTCGAAATTACCCTTCTTAAGGCTGTGTGTGTGCAGAGCCCTGGCTATCTGCTTCATATTAAGTGTTTGGCTTAATACGGCCTCTCTTATTTAAGAAACATACTGTACTGAGCCCAAAAAGACACATTTTCTTCTAATACAAGAATGTATCGTTAATAAACAATCTAATTACAATAAAGCAGATAACACTGGATGAGGATAGTGGCAGGGGCAAAGGAGATTACAGAACCTTAAACAGAGGCATTAATGTTTAAATATTTCAATTTCTACATAGGAAAAAAAAATCACATTATTGATAGGCCAGCACACTCAAAACCAATAATGTTATGAAAACACATGCCCTTGTATAATTTGGCAGAACAGGCTGCTCCCTGAGCACAATGGGCCTTTTTATGAAGTGGATCTCTTCAGCCCTGGCATTTTATACAAATAAAATAAAAAGAGAAGAAAAAAAAGAAAGAAAGAAAGAGAAACAAACACAACACTAGTAACAGTCTTCAGTTTGAACTTTATCACCAGGAAGACTAAAACCTAAAAGATAGGTTAGAAAAGTAAAAGGCATGCTTTGACAAAAATGAAAGCAAGTCTAGTGAAGAAAACGGCATTGAGACGCTATGGCTTTTGTTTAATTATGTCAAAGGGCAACAGAGCCCTCTAGTGGAGGAAAAATAAAAATGTATGGAGACATTTCCGCTTTTAGGTTAATTTGCAGAAAATATGCAGACCGCTCTCTTCCATGACAATTCACACTATGTTACGATGTCACAGAAAAGCAAAAGATCAAATTATTTTTATTTGGTTTAAAGAAAAACAATCTCCGATTTTTTTACAACTCACATAACAGTACAAAAATCTCTACTGAAACAGAAATACTTTTAAATATTTTAAAAATTATGACTTTGAACCATTTTGCCATTGAATGGCAGCTTATATGACCCTCATTTGTTATGTTACCATGATAAAAAAGTAAGTTAAAATCTAAATCCACATGTAGTATGAAATTCAACTGATGACTTCATGTGACAAAAAAGTTTCAGTTGAGATCTAATTAGGTATATCCAGGAGTCAGCACCTCCTATCCATGAGAGATGTGTCCCAAGATCCCCAGAGGACGCCTGAAAGCATGGATGGTGCCAAGCCTTATAACTACTAAGTTTTCTCCTACACACAATACCTGTAATAAAGTTTAATTTATCAATTAGGCACAGTAAGACGAATCCTAAAATAGAATAATCCTAACAATGTACTGTAATAAAAATTATGTAAATATATACAGTCTCTCAAAATGTGAAATATTTTCAGATGGCAGTTGACCTCGGGTAACTGAAATCTCAGAAAGCAAAACCACGGATAAAGAGGGGCTACTGTATACCTGATTATTAAAAAAATTATAAATATATATACATATATGCACGCATACTGACACACCCCCTTTTAAGTCTTTTAAATAGGATTACCAAATTATGAAACAAGGTTCCTAAGAATGTTTTAAATTGGTCTCTTCCTTTAAATATTTCTCTCCAATACTTGGATCATATGACTTCCAGGTCCACATATGTTCAGAGCCCAACATTTCAACATAAAATGGTTAAGTCATAAGGTCCTAACTCTCAGCTTTATGTAATGTCATTCAAGAACTTTTCCTAATATTGTTGAAAAGCTCCAGTTTCTCAGAGCAAAATAATTTCAAAATCATTTGCCTTAATAAATGAGTACAGTTTAGCACAGAAGAATAGTTGTCACGAATGTTTTTAATTTAAAATGGGAGTTTAAATTCCCAAAAGGTTAGATTATTTCAGAATTTTTTCTTCTACTTAATGAGCACCGGGTTCTTAAGAAGATAAATGCCAAGATCCCACGAGTTCAAGTCTTGCCAACAATCAGAAAGGAAACTGTCATCAGGCCCCAAGTTTAGTGATTTCACGGGGAGGGGGAGGGCGGCTGTGGCCTCAGATTTATGGAATCTTTTGGAGTAAATGGGAAAAGATAAATCAATGATTTCAAGATTTGAATCAAAATTTAGTAAAACTTAGGTATGGAAAAGAAAATAAAGAACTCAAAGTATAAAGGAAACTTTCATAGCCCATAACTGGGAAGTCTGGCCTTAAAATCTTGAGAATGTGTAACACCCTCTCTACAGAAGAAAAAGTAATTTTCTTGTATTACCACAGAACTGCAAGAATTTACACCAGATAGGAATTCATCACAGTGATGACTTGTAGGAGAGAAGAATACGGCAAGCACACTTCACACTGTAATTGAGCACATGATTTAGGAACAAGATCTCAAGTTTTAAAAAGTGGGCTCTCTACGCTAAGAGAGTCAATTTCAACATTACACTATAACATTTTGAGATTCCCTGCATGAAAATGATAACTTCACTTTGTTTCAACAACAAGTTTATGGTAAACGATATCTTGAGCATGTCCTTTTTCTATCTCAAAATAAATATAAATTTTAATAAA
The DNA here is from genome assembly GCA_963574355.1 of Loris lydekkerianus. Taxonomy (NCBI): domain Eukaryota; kingdom Metazoa; phylum Chordata; class Mammalia; order Primates; family Lorisidae; genus Loris; species Loris lydekkerianus. Next base: position 53,374 of record CAUYPK010161551.1, read on the forward strand.
GTACATACGAAGTACATACATATGGATCCCTGTGATAAATCTTAATGAGGTGATGTTTGTAATACAAACACCCACAGAAAATTAAAGTGTCAGCCCTAAAGTACCTGTTACCGGTGTATACCAGTGTGGCTATCTTTTATTTGCTTGGAGGGAAAAAAATCACTTTTCCTAATGGTCCTCTGGCTCAAAAATCGAAAGCAGGCCCTTCTATTCTTGATTTCAAGTCTCAACCTTGAACACAGCCTGGTGTTACCAAGGTTCACAAGGCGAAAGAATCTTTTCATCCTGATCAAACTCTGAAAGAAATTTAAACATCAAATTTTAGGTGGGACTGGTGTAACACTGAAAGTTAAAAAGGAAAGCTTTCCTATTAGCACTGAGTATTAAACTGGTAAGTATCTAATTTGCTCAGACTTGCTAAAGTTTTTAAATGTGTGTCAATCCTTCAATATGATGATGTTGAGTTCCCACAAACCAGCTAATGAGAGACAATGAACCAAGCAGGTGGTCATTCAGTTAACCCCTCATTAGAAAGATCCTGCCCCTGATACGCACAGTCAGCCTGCAGATTCAAGGGAGCACAGGAATTTTTACTCAATTACTTATATCCACAGCTGAATTAGCTCCGTTGACAGGTCAACTCTAGAAAAGAAGCCCTGGGAACTTTGTGGTGGGAAATTCCCTAACCTAAAAAATTCCCGGTATCAATGGCATGTACGATCACCATGTTGAAGCCAGTTCCATTCGTTTTTGCCAAATCGGAGCCATCAAGCTGCTCGTGCCACAGGGCTGCAAAACAACAGGCCCTTCCTGCTCAGTCTACCTTGAGGACAGAAATGAACTCTGCCCTCATCTCTACTGCCTTTAGCACTGTGGAGTTCCGGGCCTCTGGATTTGCTAGCAGAAGGTTTGGGTGAAGAGATGACTTCCCCTGGGACACTGAGATGTTGATCTCCACAGAGAGGGGTCCACAAGCTACAGCTTTCAATCTACAAAGTTCTTCGGGTTCAGAAAGCTGGTTAAACAAAGGTCAAGGAGAGAAGAGTGTTAGTTTCTGAGGAGGCAGCATCCTAATCCTTGCAGTTCCCTAAAGAAAACAGGGGGGAACAGGCATGGTGAGGGGTGCAGGATATCACTGGGATGTCCCCAGCAATGACTTACGACATGCTACCACAACCTTTAAATTGATCTGTATTTCACATAAAAGTGGTCAACTGAGGTAAGGTGGGATAACATTACTTAGAAAGGGACTAGGTCATCTAATGCAGGGGTCAGTCAATTTTCTGCAAAGGGCCAGGCAAAAAAATATTTTAGTCTTGCTGAGTTATGTGGCCTCTGCAGTAATTACCCAGACTCTGCTGGTAATACACAAACAACTGCAGACAATACAGGAATGAATAAACGGGCAAGGCTGTGTCCCAGTAAAATTTTATTGGGTCAGATTTAGCCCAGGGACCATAGTGTGCCCACCTCCAATCTAGACACCTGAGTCCAGTCCACAGTGGGAATATCTACTTGCAAACCTTAACTATAGAAACAAGGATCCCGTGAACCCTCAAGGCTTTCTTCCAACATTTCCTCCAAACCCTTTTATCTTCCAGAAACACCCTGATCGTTTTGAGATGAACTAAGGAAGAATCCTTCCAGTTGCCTTACTAATATCAAACACCCAAAATTCACGATACAGCTCTGCCTCACAGGCAGGGGAAGGAAGACAGTAAGACCAGGGCTGCACAGAGGTCACTTCCAAGGAGGCAGGACCCCAGGACAGCCCTGAAGCCTGCCAAGGAAGAGATGTCCCCTTCCACATCAGAGAGGTCCTTACCAGGGGCAGCTCTGACAAAGTAGATTCTTGTTTAAAAAAAAAAGAAAGAAAGAAAGAAAAGAAAAAGAAAAAATGAACTACTAGAAACCAGCTGTCGTGAGCCTAATTAGGAATCTATGCTTTTATTGTGGAGTCATCACTCAAAATAAATACCGGAATGTTTTGTTCCAGCCCACCCTGCTTCAAAAGGAACTACATTCACAAGATTTAACAGTTTATACACAGAAAACGAGCTCCCATGAGCGGCCAAAAGGGAACACTGACACCAATAAAGCTTTGACAGACGATGACTCTCGAATGCCCCGAAGTCTTGGGGATGAAGATGCCACACTCACTCAGCGTTCAGCTGTTCCATGTGAAATGGGCAGAAGTAAAGCAGGGATGGTGATGTCTAAACCGGTACGTTTGCACCTCCATCGAAGGAAGGACTTTATCCAGAAGCCACAGCCCACCTGGGCAAGGAGACTTTCTAAAGCAAGCCACAGTAATAAAAGGTAACTTAGCAAAGCCGCGTGCCCATCTCGGCCTCTTCCCTTCTGAAAGCCTGACCCCACTGCTGCAGACTGAAAGTCATTTGTGAGTATTCATTGCCTGGAATTTGCAGGAAGATATTATTTTGAAAATTCCGAATAAAGTCTTCCGCACTTGCCTAGACTCATGCTTCCCCGGAGTGGAGGAGAACGGTGGTGGCGGGAAAGGCAAGTTCTGAGGAAGGCTGGGGCCATGGAGGAGGGTGCTTAGATAGGAAAGGCTGGTCTCCCTAAGACAGTGGTTCTCAACCTTCCTAATGCCACGACCCTTTAATACAGGTCCTCGTGTTGTGGTGACCCCCCCCAACAACAACAAAATTCATAAAGTAGCAACAAAAATCATTTTATGGTTATAAAATGACCACAACACGAGGAACTGTATTAAAGGGTTGCGGTACTGGGAAGGGTGAGAGGCACTGCCCTAAGACATTCCACCATTATCTGTGCTGTCCTAAGCATTAATGATCTGAGTAGCTCACAGACACCTCCTGCAGTGTCTGAAAAGTGAGTGACGGACATCAGGGAGGAAGAGTCTTAGGGGACAGAGGGAGCTGTGAAGAGGCACCAAGACTTTCAGCTTTACCCCCAAAATGTTTGAGTGCCATTTGGATCAACAACATGTGTATCCTGAGTACTTCAGAATCTCCTTCCCTCTTCCCATCACAAGTAAATATCTAATTAGACATAGCCCTTCTCATATCCTAAACCGACCTTATTAGTTCTCAATTATTATGTCACAGGTCTAGTGTTGCAAATCTTGGAAAAAGCACCAGCTATACTCGAAAGTCTGCTATCTAGTGCCAGATGGAGCAGTTTGAATACTTAACACAGAAAATAATCAGGAATCATTTATCTTACTACTTAAAGAACAGTCTACCTGGAAGATTAAGAGAATGAGATCCCTTAGCTAATTTTCTGATTAACTGAATGATAAATTAAAAAATATATTTTCCTTAGGTCCTTAAATCTTTATCTTTTTCTTAGTTATTCTACAACGTATTGGTTCACCTCTTCACCATTAACAGTAGTTAATACAACCAACACAACATGCTGTTTCTTGGATTGAAGAGCCAGTCATTATTTTCATATCACGTCATCACTCTGGATATCAGGGATGATTATATGAAATTTACTCCTATTCAGAAGTTCCAAAAAATGAACTGAACATTCTGAACCCAGGATGAAGTATGAGAGTTAATTTTAAATAATTTGCTTCCAATTAAAAAAAAAAAATCCACATGATTCTTCACTAAGGTAAAGTGCTCAGATCAGAAGCGTTTTGGGTTTGAGATTGAGTAACACACAGGCTCTGCTTGCCCGAATGACACTGGAGCAGAGGGCAGGAGGCTCAAGGAAGAGTTACATAAGATTAAGTCAGAGAAAGGAGGGACTGGAGGAGGGAAAAGCTTATGAGAGAGGAGGCTGACACGGGGAGCGGGGTGGGGGCTGGAGGGATAAAAAGACAGCAAGAAGTTGCCAGAAGATAGCCAAGTACAATTCTCTCTCTTTTTTTTTTTTTTACCTTCAAAGAAATCTAAGGATGCATGTCCTTACTCAAAGCAGTTGGTTCTTACGGATTCAGATACTCATGAAAAGGGGCCAAGACAAGATGATGAAATCATAGTTAGAGTTATGGTGCAAGGATCTTCTCAGCTCCTGTTTCACAGCCCACAATACTGAAGAAGGGAGGCTCTCAAGCCGCCTGTCTCATGATGGTCACTGGGGCTACATGATGGCAGTGAGGAGAGTTAATTCAGGGGTTAAGACAGGAACAAACTCTCCAATTATATAAACAAAATAAGATCCTGTTTCCAAAAGAAAATGATACGCTCAGTAACCACCTGAAGCCTGCAGTATCATTTGTTCCAAAGTCATAATGCCCTGTTGTTCCCCATATTCTATTACGGATTTTCATTTGAATAACCCGGGTCATTGGAAAATGTCCATCTACCACACAGACCAGGCCAAAAACTCTGAAGACAGAGCCTGTTGTCCCTAAACCCTGAATACCAAAAACAGCCACCATCTTTGGCTGAGAGTTCACCTTTCTGTGACTTCAAGGTTGGCCCTACATAGCCTTCCGTGACAACGCTGGGGTTTAAGAAGAGGTCATGAGTTCAATGAAACGACAGCTGAAAAGGAGGTTGAACATCCTTTTACGTTAGGGAGCCAATCAGACAAAACCCCACTGTGGTTAGATTTCAGGGGACTTCACTGCAGCAGTCACAATACATAAATCAACAAGTAAAACACAGCCAGGGAACAGCCTACCTATTCCCGAGTTGGCACCAGTGACCACGACCACCTTGCCGGTGAAATCCCGGCCCTGGAGGATCTCCATGGCGGTGGTGCTGCCATCGTATCTCTGCCGGGTGGGCGGCTTGGTCGGATTGTCATCCACAGTGAATGCCAGTCTTGGATCCAGGTAGGTAGTTCTTTTATTTATATGGCTGCACGAAAGAGGGGAAAACAGTGAGCACAGGCATTTGTAACTGTCATCTGAGAGTCTTTCATCTACCAAAAGGCTTACTCGTAAGCCTGAACAAACGGGGACCCATTTAATCTATACCTTCTGGACTCCAGAAGGATTACATTCCCACCTGGAAAAATAGTCACTGAATCTCTCCCTTCAGACCTGCCTGTAAAATTCCCTGCAACAGGCCAGGTGCGGTGGCTCACGCCTGTAATCCCAGCACTCTGGGAGGCCGAGGCGGGTGGATTGCTTGAGCTCACAATTTCGAGACCAGCCTGAGCTAAAGCGGGACTCCTATCTCTATTAAAAAATAGAAAAACTGAGGCTAGAGGATCACTTGAGCCTGAGTTGGAGGTTGCTATGGGCTAGGATGCCACAGGACTCCACCTAGGATGACAGCTTGAGACTCTGTCTCAAAAAAAAAATTTTTTTTTCACTGTAACACACAGTAACTATCACCTAGTATACTTAGATCTCAAAAAAAGGCTTTTTGAAATGGTTTTTATTTCATTCATATCAATGTGGCTGTAAGATCAGTCTCTCTTTTCCAAAGATTTCAGTTAAATCTCTTAGCCCTGTGCTAGGGTGTAAAGACTGGCAGAGAAGTAGGAAACTTAAAATGATAAAAGTTTTAATAGTAAACACAAAACTAGACAATTAATACAATTCTAATGATTTTGATTTTTAACACTGCCCTCGTGCCTCCTCATAGTACCCTAACTTGATTTAGAGTTGATCTAAATCTTGTAGAAACAATATTAAAACACATTGGCACATATGGATTTAAAGATTACTCCTTATAATAGAATTTATTTTTTAAACATTTTAAATGTACTCTTGGAATTTGAGATAAAGACCTCAAAATATTTTTTAAAACTATTAAGAACCCTCCAGAAATAGATGAGTTTTCGTACTATTTTTTATCTCAGGTTAATGTGAAGGGGCAAACAACTAGGTTACAGATTTGCATACATTAGATAGGGTCCCTCTTATAGTTGTGTCCTGCACCCAAGAGGTGTGTCCTACACCCTTACATTATGCCCATGAGATTTCATAATTTTAAAGGTATTTGTACACATTTCATTATATGTGTACAAAATTATATAGTTGAAAATCTATACTCATCACCCACTAAATACTAAGACCCACGAATAATCCAACCTTTGTGTCATCACATCCATTGCCAGCCGGACGTGCTATATGACCCCAATGTTATACACCAGCGGTTCTCAGCCTGTGGGTCGCAACCTCTTTTTAACAATGAAAATATATTGCAGCATTAGGAAGGCTGAGAACCACTGTTATGCACCAACAGAGCAGTGCTGCACTGGAGCCCGCTCAAAGAGCCAAATGTGCCTATCTCTTCCCAACTCCTCAGGAACTTCAGCGTGGTGGCTTGAAATCAGCTATGGTGAGAGTATTTACATCACAGAAACAAATATAGACTTTTTTCCCCTAAAGAGCTGCCAGTAAATATTTACCAGCACACTGCTACAACAGGATCAGACAATTGAGGTGAGAACAGGGGCATCAAGCTGGCCTCCAAAGATCCTGCTTATTCCTCTCGATTAAGACCGGGTTGCCCAAATCTGGGCCACTGCCTGCTTTTGTCAATAAAGTTTTATTGGAACACAGCAATGTCCATCATTAATATTCTGTGTACAGCTGCTGAAGCACCACACTGGCAGAGCTGAATGAGTGCAACAGAAACCAACAGCTGGAGAAGCCTAAAACATATTCTCTGACCCTTTCCAAATAAAAGTCGGCAGCCCTTGCTCTAGAGTAGAGAGATGGCTCTCAAACGAATCCCCTAGAGGGCTCGGGGCCTAAAAATGTATATTTATTTTCTTTTCTTCTTCAGGTTTTTTTTTTTTTTTTTTTGACATAGAGTATCTGTTGCCCAAGCTAGAATGGTGTCACCATGGCTCACTGCAAACTCCTAGGCTCAAGCAACCTTCCTGCCTGAGCCTCCCAAGCAGCAGGGCCTACAGGCACATGCCACTGCACTGGCTAATTTTTCCTATTTTTAGTAGAGAAAGTATCTTGCATTTACTCAGGCTGATGTTGAGCTCCTGAGCTCAAGGGATCCTCCTGACTAGGCCTCCTAGAGTTCCAGGATTACAGGTGTGAGCCACCGTGCCTGGCCCAGAATGTATATTTCTAATAAATTCCCAAGTGATGCTGATGGGAGGCCATACTTGGAATTCACTGCTCCAGGTTGAGGACGATTAACACCTGTTTTAGGGGAAGACTCTGCCAGGCATGAACCCACAGGCAAAGCCTGCGAGGGAAAAAGGGATGTGGCCAAAAATGTAAGGAACTCTATGGTTTATTTTTTCTTTTAAATTTTTAAATCAATTATAAAAATTTCTTAAAATTTTTTTTTACAGATCAAGGGGGAAAAGGCCTTTTACAAACTAATAGGCAACAACCTATACAGTTGCCACACAGCCGGGTCCTCCTGGGGCTGCCCTGGAGGCCTGGGACACTCTTCTCAGGCAAGCCCTGGCCCATTTGCCCCAGCATTACACATGCACCCACAGATTGCTGTGTTTGTTCAAAAACCACCTGTGCCATTTTAATTTGTTACTGCAACTATGTTATTTAATGAACTATTAGTAAATGAACTGGTAGCATGTGATTTGAAAATAAAGCGTCACTACATCTATGAACATTTGCTGAATGTTTTATAAGCCTCAAAGGAAAGTAACTAGAAAAAAAAAGTTTAGGTTCAATCAAGCACAGTGAAAATGATGGAAAAACACTGTAAAACTCCCAAGAGATCCAGCATTCAGATTTTTTGAAAATATAAGTTTTTGCTGAATGCTAAGGAAAGTGAAAGTGTTGTGGGTATGCTGGGACAGCAGACTCACCCAGAAAGCAGGCCTGGCCCAACCTCAGGGGATGTATGCTTGGGATGTACGCAAACCAAATGTTCAAATGTTCACGTTACATCTTAAAAAAATAATGCCTGCTTACATCAACTCATATTAACTGATCAGTCCTAATCACTTTAAATGTGCAATCTTCTGATGTACTCGTGGGGAACTATGAAACATTCTTAACCCAGTGGCCGAGTGTGCAGACCCTGGAGCAGCTGTGAGGCTCAAATCCTGGCTCCACCACTCACTGGCTGTGAGATCCCTAACAAGTCACTCGCTGCCTGTGTCATCAGCAGTGAGCCAGAGATACTAACAGTGACACCTTTCGGGGGATGGTGGAAATCAAAAGCACTAACATTAAAGATAGAAAGTGATTAGATCTCGCCTGGCGCCTGGCACGTGCTATGTGCCGGGCAGGTGGCTACTGCTGCTATTTAACACTGGAATTTATTCTAGAGGCAGAATAAGAGAGGTGAAAAGGTTTTACAGATAAAGACGCTCAAAGCTTTATTTGTAATTACAGATCCCTGATAATAAGAATTTAACATCAATGCCCAATAGGCAATTTAATAAATTACAGTGTATCTGTGCAAAATATTACTCTACAGCACTGATTTTCAACCTGTGCATCATGGCACACTGGTTGCCACGAAAGGATCTTAGGTGTACCATGAAAAATGTTAAAAATCATTAATTAAATTATTTTCAAAAGAAATTCAAAGCACAGTAAGTTTACTTTTTCTTACTGTTTTTTTTTTTTTTTTTTTTTTTTTAACAACATAATTTAAGCATGCCAAGGAAGTTTAACTACAGGTTCAAGTGTTCCATGAGATTAAAAAAAGGTTGAAAAACACTCCTCTATAACACCTAAGTATCACCTTTAAAAACATACAAGGATATGAGAACATGGTCGTATTATGTGGAAAACTCAGGTTACTAAACAGTTCACAATGCATTTCCTGCTTTTTTAATAAAAAGCATGTGCACAGAAAACAGACTAATCCCCCAAATTGTTAAAAAGTAGTTATTTCTGCTAACAACATTACAGGTATGTGCGACTTTACATTTTTCTACAATGGGTATTACTTTTGTAATGAAAAAAAAATTCTATTAAATAGATGGAAGAGGGTAGTTTTTATGTAGACACTTACTCAACAAAAAACACTTGTCCGTTCTCATCAGTTTCTTGTTCCCATCCGTATGGCAAATCTGAAACACAAGACAGACAGACAGGGCACCATGTGCCGGAGTGAAGCCCCACCCCTGGTCGGGAAGGAGAGGCTACATGGCCTCCCAACCAACAGCTGTCCCTTCAGCCGCCAATGCTCACGTGTTCCAATTGTGGCAGATACACAAGGCCTGTTACCCCAAGTGGACTCCATATTTCTGCCTCTTGCTCTACTAAAGAAAATTTTCTAAAGAAAATCTGCTTTACCCTTAACCGCTTTATGAACCTTACTGCTGACTTTAGTCTATGTGAATTCTTCCTTAAATGAACTCCTGGGACACATACATAGGAGGCCCAACACCATTGGCACGCTCACCTGAGAGGCCGCAGACAACATGACAGAGCACTTCCATTTTTATTTTTTCATGAGTACATGTTGTCCCTTCCTCTGGACCCTAACTTCCTAAGGACAGGGACCTTCTGAAACTTCTATTCTAAGAATCACACACTTGCTCAGAAGCACTAGCAGTCGTGCAATCTTTATGAACTCCAGTAAACCCCTATGTATTTGATTGCATCGTATAAACCAGGGGTGGCGAACACGCGGCTAGAGTCGCATGCGGCTCCTGGCCAAAATGAATTTCAGCTCTTTGCCTCTTATCATTATTTTGTATACTGTGGCTCTTTGCCAAGTTTGGATTTTGTTATGCTGCTTCTGAGGAGGGACCTCTGAGGAGCGATCTCCGAGCGCGTAGT